>BHFT01002452.1:0-65607 GCA_004320025.1 Laticauda laticaudata
ATGGAGCCACCCCCGAAATTTTGCTCGTCCGCTTTGTCCTTTATGCATACGTTTTGCGTCTGTCGGCCAGTGGGACCAGGCCTTAAACCGGAAGTGACTCAAAATCAATCAAAGTGGGAATTTTATCTCATAGTCAAATTATGGACATCATCCCCTTGATGATGTTGGTGGAACAATTAATTTGGACAATTTTAAAAGAGGATTTACAAAATTCACAATATGTAAGATTATTAACTAAGCAGAATGATGATCATCAACAGAGGCAGAGGATCTGTTAGGGTTGATTTCTGAGGAACAGGAGAGAGAAGGTCCGGTTTGCTTTTCTGTGTTTCCCACTGGCACATGTTTCTACCATTTTGAGAACAGATTACCTGGCTAATCCAATAGCATAATTCTTTTTGCCCATGGTATTTGACGAGCTAGCCTTTCTACCTAAATCTCTTGACTTTTTCATATAGAGATGTTAAAGAGATGCATTATTTGGCTTCTTTTTCTTTATTGATCTAATAATCCAACCAAAGCTCTTTCAGAGATTTAAAATGTCCCTATGGAAATGCTTGCCCTAGCCTTTTTTTTTTTTTTCAGTGGATCATATGGAGGGAAACTTCCTTTATGGGGGATTACTTTGGATTTTAGGAAACTTTTCATTAAGTCTCCCTTTAGGGAGATGAGCCAGTTTAGAAACTCAAAATATAAATAAATAATTACAAGTCTTATCAATTGATTTAAATTAATCCTCATATACTGGCAATTTGCTCAAGACACAGGATTTATTTAATTTAATGATCAGGCTGCTAACAATTACTGATTTAGATTGCTCATGCAAAGAGACCATTTATAAAATATTGGGTTCTCAAATATCAGTGTTCAGGGACTCTCAATGATAATAATGATAGATATAGGTCTTGTAATCCAGTTTGCAAACTATTCAGTGTGTAGATGGCTGTAGGGTGCAGCAGAAGGTATTAGTTATTCACCTTTGTTTATCTTTCTGATGGAGCATTAGCTTAGGGGTGGGGAGGAATCATTCAGTTGGAATAGGTCCTTGATATTGGTTTTGCTAGCCTAGCTCTCCCCTCCCCACCCCCAAGTGACATTTTGTGGTTGAAATGCACTGATTTATTTGAAACTGGTAGTTTGTTTTTTTGAATTAGGACCAAGCCAAACTTATTTAGTGGTCTGATGTTCAGCCATGGAATGTTAACAACAATTGTAGTAAGAAAGGAATTGCTAATTCAAGACAGTCATTTATTTGCATAATACAACTGTAAATGTTGTATCTTCTATAGCAGACATGTTTCATAATAATGTCATCCATTTCTGCACGACTTGTGTTATATGAGAAGGAAAGTAATTGTCCCATAATAATCACCTTCATGTTATTTATGATTACTTAAGTATCTCCAAGCGTATAATAACACATTTCACTGAATCTACTATGAATTTCTTGCATAAAGACAAAATGTAAAGTAATCTGGACATTAAATAAAGCCCAACTCATCCTGAATGTTTCAGAAATTTGTCATGAAGACATGCTGAAATTAACTCCATGTTTATTAACTTAAGCTAACATTGAGATGACATAGGGAGTTAATCAAAAAAGTAAAATCCTTTTTCTTCTGAAATGTCCTTAAGGGAGTCAAGATCTATTAAGTAAATTATTGCAATATACTTTACTCACTGAGATCAAGGTAAAATGTGAAGTTAATGAAACACAAAGCTTTTTTCTTCTGAAATAACACAGAGGAATTCAAGATTTAGTGAATTGTAGCAATATATTTCTCATGTGCATAAGCGCACCAAGGTGCCTACCGTCCCTGTCCTATTTTTTCTTTTTATTTTTCTTATATGTATCCATTTCATATATTCATAACTATGTTTATACTTATACCTGCTATCTTATAATCGCTTGACTAAACAAACAAACAAACAAACAAACAAATAAATAAATAAATAATCCATTTCTCCTACATCCACTTTTCACAAGTAAAGTACTTTTGGACTTTGTGGCACCATTTCCTATGTGCTATCCTTCTCCAAGCCCCAGAATAGTATTTCGTGGAAAAACACATTTTCTGAGAATCAGGAACTGTTGAGTCAACAGCTGGGATGAAATCAAGGGAGCTGGCAGAGGATTTGAACCCACAGCTTTGTAGTCCAGAGCCAAGACTGCTATCTGTTGAATGGCAGTTATGTTAATTAAATTTTGGGTATTCCAAGTACTTCCTTAGAATAATATTATTACTCCTGATTTTTTTATTTTTCTTGAGCAGACTAAGTGCTGGTCTGCTTTCTCCATGAACTGACTGCAGATGTTTTCATTTGTTCTTCAATTTTTGTTTCATGTTCTTACACATACAGTAGCTTCTCTTCTAATTCCATCCCATATTACTCTTAGGGTGGTTATCGAGCAGATAGCTGTTCCTGTCAAAAGCACTGCCTGGTGTTCAGGTATATAACTCATCTCTTGGATTACAGGTTTCCAAAACAATATTTTATTATTTAGGCATTTAGCAATAATCTTGCCCCATGATTGGAAATAACCTGCACTGTAATTTCCCAGCTCTTATAAAAAGCTGAATTGCACATTTTAAAATGAGTAGGCCTTGTTTTGTTAAGCAGTTTGACTGAATTGGTGCACCATGAGGGTTATTATTAATAGGTTTGTTATACAATCAAGATGTAGAACATCTGTTATCAAATTAAATGCAAGTGATACTTTTTTTCTAAATAATTCAATGACTTCCACATATAACTATTTGAATTCCCTCTGGGCCACTCACAATACTATTTGGCAAGATTTGCAATGGAAATAATGCTCAAGAACTAAAAAAAAAAGTATTTCTGTGATGATAAATACACACATTTGTATTTACCAATATATAAAGGATTCCTAGAAGCACTCTCTATTTGACTAATCTGGGCTGGTTTGGTCTGATCTTCAGTTGCACCTTCAAGACCAACTAGGTTGGAATCTTATCTATTGTGAACCCATAAGCAGTATCATCTCCATCTCTTTAGGAGAACTGAAATAGGAGATAAAAATCAGAGAGGGAATTGGAAAGAAATTAATGGAAAAGTAGAGGAATAAAAATATGAAAAATATAAGGTGGATGTTTTGGTCTTATAACTACTGTTTGGTTTTGAAAAGATTGAACACTGCTGTGAGTGGCTTTAGAGCTAATGGACCAAGTGCATCTGAACTATTTTCAGACCTAGAGTTCATGTATGCTTTAAATGGGATTAACTTTTTGAAGAATTTTTAAAAGCAGAGGTGGTGTTCAACTGGTTTGCACTAGCTCGGGCGAACCAGTAGCAGTGATTTGGTGTGGGTTGGTGAACTGGTGGTGACCCCTGGCTGGCCACACCCCTGACCCAGTCACTTACTTGCCCTGGTTGCTTTCCTAGCTTTCCCTACCACATAGTGGCTGTGGTGCAGCTCAGGTGGATGTCCCACAGCTGCTACACATCTGGGACATCTGCCCACCTGCCCGTCCTCCCAGAGCATGCTTTCTTCCTTCTCCCAGTGGACACTCCTCTTCCAGCTGAGCCGGGCCTGGCCCAGCCAGCCAGTAGATGGTCATATGTCCAGCCACCCCTTTTTCAGTGCAAGAAGCCTCCCCCAACCGGATGGCTGCTCTCCTCTTTCTCTTCCTGTTTGTTCTGTATGGCCAAGGAGGAGGACAGCAGCTGTCCGGTTGTGCTGAAAAAGGGGTGGCTGGAGACCGAAAAAAGGTCACCTCCAGCCATCTCTTTCGGAGTGCTGCACCACTGCGCTCGGACTTGCTTGGGCAAATCCCTTCAGTGCAATGGGCTCAATGGAGTGGACTTGCGTAGCCGGCACCTAGAACACGTCGGTGACGGCATGTTGGAGAAGCTCAGCAAAACTGCTGTAAGAAACTTATAGCCGCCACATGTTTTTTTCGGTGCAGGAGGAAGGAAGGTAAGGTTTCAGGCAGTCAGGAAAGCTGCCTAGCAGAACTTCCAGTGGGGGGGCAGGCTGCAGCACACACTTCACTTGAATTTCCCAGCCACAAAAGCAGGAGAGGAAGAAGTCCCACTCACAGCCCCTTTGTTGGACCTGGAAGCCTTGCCTGTCAGCTTTTTCGGGCAACGTGGACCGGAAACTGGCCGGGAAGAACCCTTGTAATGAGTGACGCTGCCAGGTGCTTGGAAGCATGTGTTTGTTTCAGGTGGGTCTCCTCTCCTAGCTTTATTTTCCCAGCCCTTAACTTTCCCCAAAAGCAGGAGGGGAGGAATTCTCACCTGCGGCCCCTTTCCCACCCGTGGACCCTGAAACCTCGCCTGCCCGGAGACTGGCCGGAAAGAACCTTTGTAACGAGCGATGCTGCCAGCTGCTTGGAAGCGTGTGTGTGTGTGTGTGTGTGTGTGTGTGTGTGTGTGTTTGTTTGTTTCAGGTGGGCACTTGGAAGCCTGTGTGTGTTTCAGGTGGGTCTCCTCTCCTAGCTTTAGAAGAAGAGAGGGAAGGAGGAAGGGAAGGGATAGAAAGGGAAAGAGAGGGAGGGAAAGAGAAAGTGAGAGAGAAAGAGGGGGAAGAGAGGAAGAGAGAGGAAGAGAAGAGAGAAGAAAGAAAAGAAAGAGAAAAGGGGAAGAAAGAAAAAGAGAGAGAAAGGAAGAAAAGGAATAGATAAAGAAAAATGGGATGGAAGGAAGGGAGAGAAAGAGGGAGGGAGGGAGGAGAAAGTGAATTGGATATATGGATGAATGGATATACAGATAAACACATGGAAGGAAGGAGGGGGAGGGAGAGAGAAAAAAGGAGAGGAAGGAAGGACACAAACCCAACTCAGTCACATGACCACCAAGCAGGTCCCACCCAGTCACATGACCACCAATCCACACCCATCCAACATGGCCACCAAGCCACACCCACCAAATAAGCCACGCCCACAGAACCAGTAGTAATTTTTTTTTAATCCCACCACTGTTTAAAAGTATATGTATAAAATCAAAATGAGGTCAATAAAAATATGTCCTATCTTTTGCTTTCACTGAGTAGTCCATCAAAGACACAAACCACCTGTTGTTGTGAAGTTTGTTTAGACAGAATACTGTGGCACCTAATTGACTATGAAGTATTTAGACAGATGTAATTGTGCTGCACCTAATTGTGTTCTTGGAAGCACAGATATGTATCTAATTGTGCTGCATAATCCACCCATAATGCCATATTGAGTGTTTCAGCCTGCTGCTAGTTTGGCCATCATTCTATTTGGCTCATTTGTATATATAATCCAGCGATGAGACTTCCATCTTCTGCAGGCCAAAACAACTTTCTATTTTGAAAAATAGCATCTGGAAAGAAAGAGGAGGAGCTGAAAAACCATATTCATGTTGCTAAATCCTGCATCTTCATTGATAATGAAATATACAAGTTTATGTATTTATTTCGGTGACATCTGTAAAAGGAGCAAGGCCTTAACTTAAGGCCCGGTCCCACTGCACTTACGGATGCAAAGAAGATGTAAAACGTTAAAAAAAGACGCAATGGATTACCAATTTATATGCTGCTTCAACTATGAAAACAGTTTTATGTCAGGGGGAATAAATAATATCCTTGAGGAATGGATTTTTATTTTGTTGCAAAGTCTGTTCTAGCTACTCCTCCCTTTCCGCATCTTCTAAATTCAGAGGAACTCTCTTATCTTTCACAGGTTAAACAAATTGTTTCCAGATTTCCTGAGTAAATCTTTTTCCCTTGCTCTTCTCTTTATAAAAGCTTTTTTGCTTTCTTGTTACAATGCTTTCTACTGTTAAAATACACTCCCTAATCTCAAACCAGTCATTTTTTCCAATCTAGTTGATCCAAACTGTAATAGATTTGAATAATACAAGTTTTGTACTCTTGTTATGCAGTGTAATTAATAGGAGCAGGATCTTTTAAGATCTATCTCAGAGTCAAAGAGGCATATTTACTCACTTGGAATTATTCTGTTTCTATGGATTTTACAGTAAGTGAGCAATTTAGCAGTCATAATCCATTCTTTGAAAGGCAGAAAAGAAATGTTGCAATTTTCATAGAGAATGGAACTGAACTTTTACAACTCAAATATAAATATGTTGACATATTGAAAAGTTTTTCATAAATGTCACAAGGCTACTTGTGTGTCTCATAAGAGCGACACTGCAGTAACAAAGTAATTTGAACATGAATTACCGGTATATGAAAAATATAAATCTTTACTTTCAGTTATGACTTCACTTTACAAATTTTTTTTCTGTCCTATATTTTATCGATCCAGAAAGATGCAGGAGTTCATCGGGCTTGCTATTTTAAAGCTTATAACCTAAGTTTCATATTTAATTTCTTATTCTTATAGCCACAGTGAAATTACAAATGCATCAGCCAATCAATCCATAAGAATAACTTAAACAAGTAGCTAGTCTAAAACCTTCATAAGAAATACTATCAACTTCTGAAGTGATGGCTACTCAAGATAAAGAAGCAGATTCCCCACCCCCACGGATTCTCTTTTTGATGAAGAGGAAACATAGTAGACCCCTGCTTTTGATGACCATAGCATCGGAACAGAGATATCTTTGTAATGTCCAGAACGGCATCTTCCATTGGAAGTATGATTATTAAAAGATCATCAGTTTACATTCCTATATCAATCTATACAACACATTTATCATAGGCATATGCAACCAACTCCTAGCTAAGCATTCATTATTATCTTTGATTTAGTTAAGATCCACAGAGAGATATTCTTTCACCCTTTATTTTAAGGTTGATGATTATCCTATTGTGGATTTGTGATCAAAACTTTGAGGCCGTGGAATTCCAATTTGCTGTGAATAAGCCCCCAAAAGAAATTAATAGACTGTATCCTCTGAAATTTCATTTATCTATCCTGATGTTATATTATAACAGTAGCTATTAAGCAAATGTATTTTTTTTAAATAAACCAATAAGTGGTATTCCTTTTAACATTTCATAAAGCTCCATTACATTTGAATGCTATTATTAAGGATATAAAACGTATTTATTTTATTTATTTGACAGTGTTTACAACCCAATTCCCAAAGGGCTCTTGGTATGGTATTCAACATTTTACAAACCCAAAATAAAATAAAACATATCTAAATCAGAACAATATCAAAAATAAAAATATAACACCAAAGAATACCAAGAATGGAACCACAAAGAAAACCCAAGATAGACACTCAACTGTGATTAAAAGGAATAAAATCTTTAACTTGCTTACCCAGCGAGGGGGAAGGAGGCTGCACAAACCGTATTTCTGGGAAAGAATAATCCATAAAATTGGGCTGTTACAAACCAGATCTGCCTCATCCATCATTTTAATCTCTATATTTTATCACAGCATGCTTAGGAAATAAAACCATTTCACTGGAAATAGGAATTTCCAGTGAAATTTGATCATTTCACTGATCAAATTTAAAAGTACCTTTTTATAATGTTTGGTTATTTTTATCTTGCAGCTGGAAGACAAAGGTTCTCCATGCAGAGGGTACATTCTTTTGGTGATGGCAGTGGTAGTGGTGTGATTTTTGAGAGAAAAGACACATGCAAGCAATGACTTGATTCCAGTTTGTTGCAAAGAAATGGGGAAATTTGCTGTTATTCTCTTCCTGTTTCCTTCTTCCCTGGGGTGGCAATTGATTTTACTCACTAAAATCAGAAAGAAAATAGAAAAGGAAATGTTTCCTTTGCCCTCCTGTCCTGTAATAAACACTTCCTTGCCTTCAATCAGTTTATCAGCCCCTCCCTCCCTTACCTTAAACTGCTCTTAAAAATCTACAGCTGGCTAAAAAAAAATAAAAAAATTGCCGGCAATACTTTTGGTCATCCCAAAAGGGCCAAAGGCACAACAGCATTAACAGGTCTTTCTCCTCCAGCCTGGTGCTTACCTCTCTCTCCCATTCTTGCATTTCCATCCTAGCTCCAGCCTCACATGCCTTCTCCCATTCCCCTCTGTTACAGGTAGTCCTTGACTTACAACCATCTGTTTAGTGACCGTTCAAAGTTGCAGTACCACTTAAAAAACATAGCAAACTGCAGCATCTCCAGACACGAGAGCAACGGGTTCATACCAGTCGTGGTATGCTACCGGTTGGACCGGTTCATCTGAACCAGTAGTTTAAAAAAAAGCCTCTGATGATCAGCTAAGAGGAGAAAGAAGAGAAGCGAAGGATCGGCCCTCCCACTTGCCCCTACGCTTTTCTCTTCTTTATCCTCTCAGCTGATTGGCACCGCAGGTCTCAGCTGGTGCGGGGAAAGCTGCGCACACGTGTTAGGTGTGCATGTACATGTATGCGATCACCGAACTGGTAGTAGAACAGGTAGGATCCCACTGCTGGCTCATATTTATGATGGTTACAGTGTCCCGGGGTCATGTGATCACCTTTTGTGACATTCTGACAAACAAAGTCCATGGGATTCACTTAACAACTGTGCTACTAACTTAACAACTGCAGTGATTCACTTAACAACTGTGGCAAGAAAGGTCATAAAATGGGGCAAATTCACTTAACTGTCTTGTTTACCTTGGTAACATCAATTTTGAGCCCCATTGTGCTTGTAAGTTGAGGATTACCTCTATAATCCCCGCTTCGGAGTGAGGGTCAATTGGCAGACAGAGCTTTCATAGGAGACTTGTGCCCTCCAGACATAACAGGTGAATTATCATGCTTAAAACATAGCAAGCTCTTAAACTTGGCACACGGCACTGACAAGGTTGCTTCAGCAGACTTCTGCATTAAACTGAGAAGCCGGCACATCTTCCACCATGAGGATCCTCATTTACCATTCTTCATCCAGTCCCTCTTTTGTAAAGCTCACACTGCGATGGCCGTGATCCACACTTTTGAGAAACAGTGGTTTAAAGAGTTGGAAGAGAAGAGCTCCATGTATACTCCTAGATGGTATGAAGTTTTATCCTTGAATCGGAAGTCTTGCACAGATCTATTAAGCAATGAAACTAGAAGGCAACCCAGTGTGCCAGTATTTACTCTGGAAGTTCTTCCTATCTTCACATTCTGTATGGCATTGACAGAAAAAAAAAAAAGCTTTTTCTTAAACATGTCTGCCTCCATTATTAGATTGATAAGCGAACTCACTTGTTTTTGTATGAGTTAAAGCTCGTCTTCTGCCTCATCTTTTAAAATTTCTTTTATTTTTAAAATATGAAAATTCACAAAAGAAAAACCCTTTAAAATAGAAAAAATACAAATTCATACAAATTAAAAATACAAACTTTTGTGTGTGTGGGAAATGTATCTTATATCAACAGCCACTGGTTTACTCATCTTCAGCCTCTTCTTAGAGTACACCCGATGCAGCGTCCATGGTTAAATAAATAAATGGTTTGTTGTGTGGACATAAATCTGTATCTCTCATACAGAGATCTGTATCTCTCATCTCTCAAGAATTGCTGTGTATAATTGGACACAGAGTAGAGCCATAAAATGGATACCCATTGCCTTTAGGCCTAGACAAAATTACTCTATAACCTCCAACATTACTAATTAGAGAACAACTCGCTTTCTATACATTATTTATATACACAGAAAAGGCTGATCAGGAATAACCAGACTGCCTGTCTCTCACTGGATGGTGTTTTGGTCCAACAGGGCACTTGAGAAAACTGTCCTACATTTTCACACATGGATTTCAGATTGTGATATCAGGCAAGCAGCAAAAGTGTTTGTGAGAGGACATATACTTTTAATCAGATGTACAGTATTCCCTTTCACTGGAGGAAATGTTCTGCCTACAGAACATTTTCACTCTGAGATGATTGTTATCAGTGATTGCTCTATACACTTTAAAGATAGAACTACTTGTTCTTTTGGGAAGTATGTGTTCTCTTATCTTGTTTGGTGATGCAAAATGAATGCAGGGATGGAGAGAGTAACACAGGAGAGTGCTCAGAGGATGGAAATGTTTTAACCCTTCTTTGAGTTATTAATCCTCTGTTGCAAATCTTTCATCTCTTGAGTCTGCTTGCTATGTTTCTCAGCCTTTTCATTAATTCAGTTTCTTGGTATCACTTCTTGGCTTGTAGAAACAATTACATTTGCAGAAGTTTGTAATTGCGGTCGGAAAAGAGCATGGTCACTGAAAAATTAAGACTCACTTTCCCATCATATTTCTCTTGATGGAGGAATACTGACAGGTTCCTATTTGCATGGAAAAAGAGAAAGTATCATTGAGATTCTGAACAAATATTCATAGGGTTGGGCTATTAATTTGCAAGAATTTTTTTACTCTGAGGAAAAGTCAGCTATTTTTAATAGAATAAAAGTAGTCCTTGACTCGTGATTCACTTCACAACCATTCCCTTAATAACAATTTGAATTAATAACAGCCTCTGAAAGGTTGCCTTGTGCCCTGTAAAGCACACCTGATTTTTATAAAACGTTTTACATAGATACACACAAATCACATGTGACCATGTGGTTGTGATTTGCAACCTGTTTGCGTTTGTAAGTGTTGCCAAGTACCCCATGATCCTGTGATCATTGTTTTGAATCTTCTTTGCTGGCTTCCCCAGAAGCTTAAAATGGGGAAGTCGGCAGGAAAACTTTCAAGCTGCTGCTGCCTCCTGAGAAAACTTCCTCTCGTCTTTGATGGTTGGCTGAAAGAGCTGCCTGCTGAAGGATTTCAGCTCCAGGCAGTGGTGTGTTTTGAAATAGTTTATCACTGGTTCAGTGGGTGTGGTTTGGTGGCACATTTGAGCATGCACACACACTTTGCGCGTGCACTTTGCACAGGCTTTCCAACTCACCTCCTGAAATCCTGCACTCTCCCTGTCACTTCAGCAGCTGATGTGCAGCAATCTACTGTGCCGCACAAAGCAGCTGCACTTCAAAAGCAGGGAATAAAGATCAGTAAGGGAGCCTGGGCGGGCAGGTGGACCCAACAGCAGCTCCAGCAGCTCTTCAGAGAGAACCGGTTTGGTCTCCACCAATCTTCAGTGTTCCTGGTATGCCAGAAATGGGCCAAACCAGTAGAATACCACCACTGGCTTCAGGCCAATCCAAACAGTCATAGAGCTGAAATCTCTTGGCAGGCAGCTTGTTCAGCCAATCCCCAGAATGAAAGAGCTGCCTACTGAAGTATTTCAATTCCATGTGTGCTTGGATTGGCCTGAAGCTGAAATCTTTCAGAAGGCAGCTCATTCAGTCTAACCCATTGATTAGAGAGAACTGAATTCAAAGCAGGATTTTCAGCTCCTGAACGGTGGCAGCATAGTAAGCTAAGGAATGTGATGTGCCTCGTGGGAGTTGGGGGCTGGTCCAAGCCACATGTGAGTATGTCTCTGTTCAGGGATTAAAAAATATTTTCTTGGCAGGGAGGATTTTCAGCTTCTGAGCAGAGACACACTCACATGCAGCCTGCATCAAACCTCCTATGGTCTCTCTCACATCCTTGAGACACTCCATGCTCCTTATCTCAGACTTCATCCACTTAATGACTGGGAAGGCTGGAATTGCAGTCATTGACCAAAGCAATAACAGGCTGGCTTGCTTAATGACTGCTCTGCTCAACAATTGGCATTCTGGTCCCAATTGTGGATGTAACTCAAGGACTACCTGTAACTATATATCTTTCTTATAATTATATGAACTTAGAGCGGGCAACCTTTTTACTGCTAAGCCCCACATTCTCATGGGAAGTAATATATTGGGATAGACCACATGAGAGTTATAGATGAGTCATGGTGGTGCAGGGGTTAGAGTACAGTACTGCAGGCTACTTCTGCTGCCTGCTGGCTGCCTGCAATTTGGCAGTTCAAATCTCACCAGGCTCAAGGTTGACTCAGCCTTCCATCCTTCCAAGGTGGTAAAATGGGAACCCAAATTGTTGGGAGTGGATATGCTGATTCTGTAAACTGCTGTAAAGAGAGGGCTGTAAAACACTGTGAAGTGGTAAGTACTGTTGCTATAGTGGGACTGAAGTCAGAGTGGAAAAAGCAAAAGGAAAGTTTGTCAGAGCTACCTGATCTTTTATAATATGCTTCTTTCCTTTTCCCCTCTCTTTTTGATATACCCACCTGTCTACCTTCCAACACACTAGATTGTCAGAAAAGTTAGGAAAAGGTAAAGAAAAGGCTTTCAGGGGGGAAAAAGGATTAGCTCTAAGCTGTCAGTCCTGATACATTCTTGGAGAACTGAATTGCCTACATATACCTAACACATTATTTTAAGAAAAAAAATGCTGCAAGAGAGTTGAACTTTTGCTTTAAAAAAGCATGCTCAATGCTTTCCAGATATTTTAACCCATGATTGGAAAAGTTGAGTCAATTTGGTGTAGTGGTTAAAGCATCAGACTAGAAACGGGGAGACAAGTCCCACATTAAGGGACAAAATCAGCTCGGTGATCTTGGGCCAGTCTTTGTCTCTCAGCCCTAGGAAGGAAGCAATAGCAAACCACTTTCAAATTATTGCCACGAAAACTCCAGTGACTTCTCCAGGCAGTTGTCAGGAGCCAAGACTGACTTGAAGGCATGAGAAAAAAAAACAAAACCACACACACACATTCTAGATGCTGATTTGAAATAGTAGAAACTCATAACAGGTGAAGAGCATCTCCATGGAACTTTGAGTTAAATAACGGTGAAATGTGAAAGTAAGAAGATAATCCTTCCAAAACAACATGACTTTTCTTGACCTTCAATGAGGTATCCTATGTTCTTCATTCTTAAATCCTGCTGATGGAAAATTGCCCTTCAGCTATTGAAGTGCCCTTTGAAAAGCAATCAGTGTGGTTTACTTGTAGGTGGACAGCTGGCCAAGAAGCAAACCCAAAAATCTCCTCTTGTTGTTTTCAGGAATCATGTCAGAAAAGAGACAGTCCCTGATTGAATCCAGATTGAGCTGTTTCCTGTTAGCGTGCTAACTCAGCCTGCCGTGTCTTATTCCACAAGTCAGTGTTATTGAATGGTTGCCTGCCAAGACTATTTCTTAAAAATTTGGGGGCAGAACTGCTTTAATAATGCTGACCAAAATTATGCTTTAGATGTTTCTTCAAATAACTCCAAGCGTATTGTTGGTAGATGATAAAATGTACTTTTATTTTTTTAAGCACACAAATGCAAGGAAACATTTTTAATGTCTCCCCCACAATGTAGAATTCCTTTCCTCTAGAGAACCATCAAAGCCCAAGTCTGAATACTTTCGGGAAGAGCTTTACTCAAGTTTCTGTTTGACTGAATAAAATAACCAGGTGTGGTAACTAGAATTCTGATTGGCATTTTGGGGTTCATGCAGGGGGTGGGTGTTATTTCTAAGTGCTAACAAACTAACAAGCATTATTTGGGTGAAGTTATAAACTGAACTAATGAATTAAATGGGAATATAGAATGAAGTATATCAAAAGCTTATTTTTATTTTATTGGTTTATTTATTTAGAAGATTTATATGGCCACCCACTCACTCTCAGTGACTCTGGGCATCAGTATTAAAGCCACATTCTGATTTTTATTTCTACAAAGAGAAGAAATATAGTAGAAAAATAGGGATAAGATACAGAAGAAGAAGAACAATTTCACAGGTTAGTTGCATACACATTTAATCACAGACCTAATGGCTTGATAAATTGTATGGAAATTGTGGCATGCAAAGAAGGAATCTTAATTCCTGTCTGCTGCAGTAATCATGACTGTCTGCAGTAAAAATTACCACTGGGAAGCTGAAAATCAAAAAAGCATTTTTTCAGATTAATACATTTCACCAAAAGGCATTCATCAGATGCATGGGATGGCTGAGCTGTTGTGGGATTTAAATTAGGATGAGGTGGGAGGAAAAGAGGGGGAAGACAGGTTACGCAAGATACAGGTTACATGTGTAAGAGTGTAAAATTCACAATTATAAATTCACAATTGTGTTACAAATCCATTGCATTTGTTGAGAGGTTCTGAAATTGCCTGAAAATCTTTGAGTGAATCTCATTTGATGGTGGTGGTAACATTTTCCAAAATGGTTACTTTTGAAGTCTACAATAGAAAGTCCTCTAGTAAGGAGTCAAATGCTGTGATGCTGTGGTGTCCTTGTTTTTTTTAGCCCTGATCTCAAACCTTGTTCTGTGAATTCTTTTGTACAAAGTTTCCTTGTTTGTCCTACATAGAAATCCAGAGGGGGACTGTTGGCAGTTGCTGGCATATAGTACATCACATTTGGAGGAAAAGCCTGCAAAGATATCTTTAATCTTGTATAAATGAAGTTGTTGGGGCAGTTGTGAATCCTGTTGCAGTAGATGTGGAGGCAAATAGACATCTGGATATGCTGCAGGGACCGATCCCCATGTTAGCACCATTGTCCTAATTTTTATTGCTTGTTAGAGAATCTGCTTCAGGTTGGATGCCTGTCCGTTGACTGGAGCCAATATTCTTTCTCCCTCAATCATGACAGAATAAAAACTAATAAAGCATGAGTATTCAGGAAGAATTACTGGAACCTTTTGAAGTATTAAGCAGAGATATAGTTATATGGATTTGCCCATAACCGTAAAATGTGGAAAGCTGGAGTTTATGTTTTTATGGTGAAATGGTAGAAAACTCTTTCACATTGCTTTTCTCAGTTTGCCATAAAAACAAACATGGAAGGTAACTCTGCACCTTTTACAATTAAATGCAAATTCATACAACTGCATAAAATGGTGACTGTATTTCACAGGAATGGGAAAGGCCCTTTCACCTCCCATACCATCTTGATGCTGTAGCAGAAATTGAAGAATAAACAAGAGTGAGGTTTTTGAGCTTTTCTCAGTTGCATTTGTCTCTTATAACGTATGCATGGATGCTCTTCATAATCTTAAGTGCTAGTGATGGCTCTTCTCCTGAGAAATTGCTTGTGTCTTCTAGACCTCCCTGCCTTAAAATATTGCCTGATAACTTTTCTTTTCTGGAATCTGTTACCACTAAAGGGAAGGACATATGTGTCCACTTTCTCGAAGTAAGATTTTGTACTCAAACCTATAAAACAATTTGATGAAAAAAATGTGAAAAAAAGTAAATGTCTCACTCCCTAGATATTGCCTAACTACTTATCTACTCCTTTTTTCCTTCCTTTCTTTCTTCTTTTGTTCTCAATTCCCATCTCCCCAGACTGGTTTATTCATTATCTTTATGAAAACTACATTGCTGGAAAACAAATTTGCACACAAAGTTAGCCACATGGTTAGCTGTTTATATGAACAGCAGCCCATGTGGTTTGGCTCAGCAGTACATATGCCAGGTCAGCTTCTTTATGGATTCATCTTTAAGCATACATTTAATTACTGTGTCTGACACACATACACAGTCATCCCTGCTATATATATACAGATATGTTGAAATACATATTTCACTAAGATATGAATTCAGAATCTTTGTTTCACAAATAAAAGTTGTGTCTTTTTTTAAAAAAGTGAACACAGATGAAAGATACCACTGCAGACTGCTAGCTCTGCCTCCTTAATATTTGGTGAAGTATTGACTTTTCCTTTTCCTCATATTTATGGGTTAGGTCATGCCATCACACTACTGGGGTTGGTCTAGAACAGCAGTTGCCAGCTGGTGGGCCACAATAAAAGTTTGGTGGGCCACAGAGAAACCTCACCCTCAGAGCACCCCCCAAAGCAATTAATCCAGGCTGCGCAGAAACACAAGGCTGCACCGCTCACATGGCCCGCGGGAACCCTCCCTGCCCACTCACTCCTTACCTTGCAAACTTGCCTGCTAAATTGCTATTTTTCCTTTTTCCAACCATCAGCTGTTCTGCTGTGCTGGGAGATTTAGATTAGCTAGGAAGCAGGAAATGGTTGGATTTCTTGCTTTCTAGCTAGCCTTTAGATTTTTGGCTCTGTTTTTAAGCACAGCTGAACCTCCCTTAGGACTGAAGGTTCTGTTATTCAGTGCAGACTCACGGCAAGCAAATTTTATGTGACAGATTCAGGCAGCCAATGGCAGATAGACAGATCACTGAATGATTCTGTGAGCAACTCAATCTGCCTGCCTGCTTTGCCTGATTTTGGGTAAAAGTTGCTCATTTTTTAAATAAAAAAAAATCAATATTTACATACATGGTGTGTATGTTGTGAGTTAATTTTGTGAGTTTGCTTGCTAACAAATTTTATGAGTTTGCTTGCAAGCAAATTTTGTGTGATAGACTGAGCTAGCCAATGGCAGATAGATAGATCTCTGAATGAATCTGTGATTCTGAGTGCAACTCAATCTGCCTGCTTTGCCTGATTTTGGGTAAAAGTTGCTCTTTTTTTTATAAAAAATGCAATATTTATATAAATATAATATTTACATACAAGCCATGCCTAACCAGTCACATAACCACCAAGCCATACCACAGAATCGGTTAGTGGTTCCTGGGATTTAAAATTATGAGTTTGGTGGTCCCTGAGGTCCAAAAAGTTGGTGACCCCTGGATTAGAAGACCTCCAAGGGCCCTCCCTACTCTGCTATTTTGTTGTTCTGTTCCAGTGAGCTGGAAGTTGTGAGCCTGTTTTGCTAGATGCTAAAATGTGGAAGACCATGTTCTACAGAATTATAATGACTGATCTATTTATCTACAAACATTTTTTTTACTTGGAATGAGGAGTTTTTAAAAGTCTTTCTTGTCTGATCTTCTAAATTATGTTTGATTCCTGTAGAAAAATAATATAACTCTTTTGCCACATATTCCAATTAGTTATGACTATGAAATACATCTCCTATTTGTAAATGGATTAGGGTTCTCTGTACTTTTTTTTTCTATCATAACTCATTGCAATGCAGATTCCTTATCCATCTGATTTTTTGAAATGAGATCTTACCATGCTGAACCACTGGAGGAAAAAAATGCCTGCTAATAATTTAACAACAAGAATGAAAAAGAAAGTACAGTATAGTGTCTGATCCCTGAAATACAAACAAAGGAGGAATGTAACATTGCAACCAGAGGTTTATTTGGATTATCTCAGATTTGGGGGTGAAACCTGGGTTGCCTAGAATAATGGTAAAATAATAAACTAGCTTTATTAAAAAAAAAAAGCTTGGGGGAAAACATAGCTCTTCAAGAAAAGAAAAATCATGGTTAAAATGTTTCTGCGATATAAAATGTATGTGTGGATGGAATTAAGCAGCTCAAGTAGGAATGGTGCTAAATGGTAAGGAAGTTAATGCAACAAACCCATCTGCTCTCTTGAGCTCAGCTTCAATCATAGGGCCTCACAGACGATTAGCAAGGGTATATAGCCCTTGAAAGCTGTTGGCCCATCCTTGGTCAATATCCCACATCCTCTGACCCACAAAATCTGCAGAGTCCAATTAGATCTCTCAGAATTCATAATGATCAAAATATGTTTTGAGTTAGTCTGCTTGTTTCATTACTTCTTGTTTGCTTCACTGTATGAAGCCAGCTGCTCTGTGGTTTCTCTTCTCCAGGTGTTTCAAGCACCAGCTCTATTTTGTAAAGCTGTAAAACTTCAGACCATTTCATCACCCTTGAAAAGATATTGTGTGGCCGTGTTATTTCTACCAATAAGAGTTTATTAATCCTCCCCCCTTTTTTCTTAATTTGTCTATTAACATAGGTTGAAGGGGACCAACTTCCTCCAGGACACACTGTCAGCCAATATGAAACCTGTAAGATCAGGACAATTAAGGCAGGTACTCTAGAGAAGCTTGTGGAGAACCTATTGACAGCATTTGGAGACAATGACTTCACCTACATCAGCATATTTCTGTCAACATACCGAGGGTTTGCATCTACAAAGGAAGTTCTGGAATTGCTCCTTGATAGGTAAGACATTATGAAGAAAGGATACATACATACATACATACATACATACATAATCTATCTATCTATTATCTATCTATCTATCTATCTATGCTATCTATCTATCTATCTATCTATCTATCTATCTATCTATCTAATCTATCTCTATCTATCTATCTATCTATCTATCTATCTATCTATCTATCTGGTATCAGCTTTGTTCGGGTATTTTCCCACATCATTATAGTTGTGTTTTTTAAAGTTGTAGCAAACATTTTGGCGAGATCTCATCTGCCATCATCATCGTCAGATGAACACAATACAGAAGCCTGATGATGGCAGATGAGATTCTGCGAATGTTGCACAACTTAAAAGCCAACTATAAGATGAGAAATACCCAAACAGAGCTGAATACCATATATACAACTCTATACGAAGCCTGATGATGCGCAGATGAATCTGCCGAAATGTTGCTAATTAACTTTAAAAGCACAACTATAAGACTGTGAAAATACCCAAACACGCTGATACATAATATACAAACTCTATACAGAAGCCTGATGATGAGAGATGGATTCTGCTGAAATGTTGTGACAACTTTGAAGCACTAAAATAATGTGGGAGTAATACCCGAAGGAAGCTGACAGCACACCATGTAAGTACGCGCGAAGCTAAAAACACACAACACACACACACAACAACACATCACCACACATATATATATAAAATAGGGCTGCTGGCTTGAGTTCCTAGTGATGCAAATTGGTGAATGTTGTTTGTTTGGATACTTTAGAACAAACAATATTCACTAATCTGCGTCATATAAAAGGGTATTTAAAGGCCAGTGCTCGGACAGATGAACACACCTCCAAGCGCATTGACGATATCTCCTTAAATGAGGACAAAATGTTTGCAACCAATTTGCCAAGCTCAGAGTTCAAACCAACAGCCAGCTACCAACCCGAGCTACTAATATTCAAGTACATTTCAACCATTTAATAAATTAATTAATATAAGAGTTGTTTAAAACAATGGTGTGTTTCAAGAGATTATGCTGAGCTGCAATGTTGGAAGATTAGCGTCTGGTTCTGAACATTCATTTTAAAAGTAAAAGATGTGTCATTTGCTATTGCAGTTCCATAATCAAGTCTATGTCTTATGTCTCGCAGTATGAATTCACTGTGAGAATTTAACACTATGTAGTATGCAATATTTAGCATCTCAAATATCTCAGCATTTATTCCTCAAAGAAACTACAAAGTTCTTGTTCTTTCAATAGTAAGAATCAATCTATATGTCTCAGTCTTTTTATATGTAATACTTTCTCTCATACCGTTTTTAGCCATCTGTCTTTATTCTATGTTCTTATTTTTTAAAATGTTTGAAACTTCATGCCAATGAATTCAATAGATTGTTGCAGACAGATTTGCAAATACAATCCAAATTTCTGGTTTCAATAAATAAATAAATCAATAAAGTATAATTGATTAAATAGTGAGTTAGGCAAAGGTCCTCAAACTTTCTTGATTCACTATGCCATTTCCCCCCAAGAAATAATTAGAAGTAAATTGATTATTTTCATTTATTCTCCGCACTACATCCAGAATGTACCTCATGCTTCTGGTTCATGCCAATATTATCACAGTACAACAATATAAGAGTGAATAGTACTTTTATTTTGCAAATCGTTCACCTTCTCATTGTCATGCCCCTGGTGGAGACTGACTCTGAGGGAGAGGAGGAACAGCCAACAGGGAGTGGAAGTGTGGCTCCGGAGGNAGCTGTGACAGCTGAATAAGAGTATGGACCTGCGTACCGGCGAATGCTGGAAACAAAGTGTGTAAATCTCTCAGTTTATAGTTTCTCTCTGAGTTTGGTGTCCTTCCCAGTGCATATTATCTGTGGACAGCCTCCAGCCCTTATCTTGCCTGGTTTGTGTTGCTTTTTTCCTTCTTTGTGTAACTGTTTGTGTGGGAGTGTTTTTGTCTTCTGTCAAAGATATTCGGAGCTTGGAATCAAACTGAAGGAATAAAAGGGGCTTCACCTGTTTTCTGAGACTGTGTTTGTTTTGTATCCACCCTGGGTCATCACACTCATAAATCAGTGGGGACTTTACCTTATTTCAGGGGTGTCAAACTGGTGGCCCGGATGCATCAAATGCTGGCCACGCCCATCTCAGTTTGGCAAAGGGGAAAAAGTCATGATACGTCACATGACAACGTGATTTTGTGAGTTTGACACCTGTGCCTTATTTCACATGAGGATGCTGATAGCTCTATCCATTAGGCAAATCTACACTGGAAGGAGTCCTTAATTCCTGGGGATGTATCATCCCAACACACCTGGAAGGCATTAAGCTAGGAAAGGCTGGAATGTACCATTGATTGCTAAAGTGTTGTTGCCAAATCATTGATTGCTAAAGTGTTGATTTCGATTAGAAAATACAATGAGTTATTAAAAACCAAGTCCAGAAAAGCCATCAGTGTGATAAAGTAAGTTTTTTCCACACTTAACACTAAAAATATGAAATCATTGGACACCATCACATTTTATTCTTTGTCTTTTCCCAAGGAATTGGGGTAATGGAGAATTGGGTAAATATCTCTGTGTGTGTGTGTGTGTGTGAGTGTGTGTGAAAGAGAGAGAGAGAACTTTTCATTCTCATAATGATTTCAGCATACTTATTTTTCTTAAGTTACCATGAAGCTGAAATCACGTTATATTTAGGGTAGAACTTCTGTCTCCTGTTTTACTTTTTGCCAGGATTGTTTTGAAAATCAGTGTCTTCTAAACAATGGAAGAGAAGATAACTGTATGGTCTTACAATATTCATTTTGTCCTTGCAAGGAAATAACTTTTCTGGCCAAGGTAACTAAAGTAACTTCTTCCTATCACCTGCTTTGCTGGTTTCTCATAATTCATGTGATTTCCCATGGTTTGTTTTGTAAAACAAGAACTGAAAGTTACTTTAAAAGCAAAACAAAGTATCAGCATGCATACAAATATTATTAAAGAGTTCTCTAGTGAGGATGGATTCTCTTTGGAAACTTTCTGTTTTCCTGAAAGTGCATTGCAAAGCAACAGGAGCTGTCTATGTTGTCTGATAAGGCTTGAACTTCCTGTGGACCACTTTGCCTTACTCAGGCTGACTGACTGAGGCACAGGATCGGGGGTGGCAGAAAGCAGCTTGTACTGCAGCTGTGCATTGTTGTTCTTGCTTTGTAGTTAACAAAGAACATCAGTTTGCAGACTTATCAATCCAGCACTTTCATAAAACACAAAGCTATATATAGTAGCATGTTCACTCCCTTCAGATGGGAGCTAAAGGGGTGTCAATGGAAACATGAAAAGAGAAGCACTTTTCCAGTAACAGGGTAGCAGGAACCTACACAGCTATCTACCAGCTGTGATCTGGAATGCTTTGGGGACAAACTGGAGGGCTTAGAGTGAATGGAGGTTGTTTACAATTAAGAAATGCTGTGAAGCTGTGTTTTAAGATTAGGTAGAAATACATTCCATATTCCACAAATAACACTAAATTCTAGTTCTCATCAGCAGTTGATGTTATTCCTATCAATAGAGAAATCTATAAAAGATTCATTACAGGTAGTCCTTGATTTGCAACTATTTATTTAGTGACCATTCAAAGTTATATAACACACTGAAAAAAGGGAGCCAGGGTGGTGCAGTGGTTTGAGAGCAGTATTGCAAGCTACTCCTACTGTAATTCTGTAGATCGAATCTCATCAGGCTCAAGGTTGGCTCAGCCCTCCATCCTTCCAAAGTGGGTAAAATGAAGACCCAGATTGTTGGAGGCAATATGCTGACTCTGTAAACCACTTTGAGAGGGGCTGTAAAGCACTATAAAGTGGTATATAAGTTAAGTGCTATTGCTACTTATGACCTATTCTCACACTTACAACTGTTGCAGCATTCCCACAATCAGATGATTGAAATTCGGGCACTTGGCTAGCAACGTGTATTGGCAAGGGCAACAGCATCTGATCTGATCATTTGATTGCCGTTTGCTACCTTCCCAGCCAGCTTCCCAGCAAGCAAAGTCATGTTTGCAAATGCTGGGTTAGGAAGTCAGGCTTTGTGATGGGAAATCAGCTTCCTTAATCATGAAGAAATGGCTAGGAGTCACTCATACAGATACATAAATTCCTCTAGAAATATTGCTCAGGGAAGAAATTAATTTAGGTGGATTTCTATGAAGCTAGTTTACCCTAAGAGTTAGTGAACAGCTGAATTGTAACTGGTCAATTGTCTAATAGTTAAGGGCTCAGGCTAGAAACCAAGAGATTGAGTTCTTGTCCCAAGTTAGGCATGAAAGCTGACTGGATGACTTTCAATTAGTCATTCTCTCTCTCTCCTTATTGGTTTGTTGTTGTGGCAAAAATAGAAGGAAGAGTATTAGGTATGTTTGCTTGTGTTATTTATGAAAAAAATCTAAAATTAAATTAAAAATTAAAAAAACGATGCTTTGAAAATATTGAAGATATGTCCTGTGTTAGACATAGGTTTTTTTCCTGACCACGAAGTATCATTGCTATTATTTAAATTTCCCATAATTTATTCAGCCATTTTTACAATATATATTCCCTAATCTTTTGACAGTCGAACATAACTGCAGAAGTAATGTACTTTTCAATAATTCCTCTGCAACGCTCAAATATTTATGGAGAAATTAAGTCTGAAATCAAATAAATTGGGGGTCCCAAACACAAGTAGCCCACAACAATATCCTCTAACTCTGAGTGCCATGTAGACTGAGCCTTGGGAAACACTCTGGCAGGAGGAACAACCAATCTTGGAATGACAGTGTGTCTCTTCGCAACAGTGAAACCTCATTGGCTGACCTCATTGCTCTGGGCATGGCTACCTTCGAGGAACTCATGCTTGTTCTTGCACTCTGTGGCAGGTGCCATTTCTCAGGTGCCATTTCTAAGGCAACAGGAAAACAAGGATTGTCCAGGGAACCAAGCCAGGAGGCTGGTGTTACTTAAAAGAGAGAAGAAGCAATGGCACTGACTGATGAAGCTTGCCAGCTCTGGCCACCCCACCAGAAGAAGCTCTGCTATGGAAGGTCTCCCTCCAAAGCAAATGAAGTTGCAGGAGAGAATTTGAAAAAACCCGTTATGGCTGATTTGGGGTACGAAGAACACTAAAATGTTTAGCTAGTTCAAGGTTAATAATTTTGAAAGGGCAACGTGATTTTATTGAAGGCAATTCAGTTCAATCACGTCATTCTGAACCCAAAATAATAATGTTACTTGGCAGAGCTTGATGAAGAGAGTGAAGCAGACAGAAAGCCAATGAGAAAAAGATCAAAGGGAAAATGTCCTCTGCAGGCAGAGCAGAAAAATTAAAACAAGATTTTGACACCTATAGGATGGAATTCTTTGGTTATGTTATCTTAGATATGATCCTGAACAAAATACAGTGTTATATATCAACCCTATAAATCCAAGAATTCTATTCTGGTTCAAGAAAAGTGCTGCCAATTAAAGCCAAAGTGAAATGGGTGCCTTTAGCTGTTCCACAGTAAATTGTTTTATTTAATAGATGCGTGTTTAGTGATTTATTATGATCCTCTTCATTTTCTCATTTTTGATGCCAGAGAGACTTTTGTATCACTGTATGGAAAGGCTTCTCTGTTGGAGCCATCAAGCTAAGGAATGTCTCCTTGTATATTTCTTTGATGATCTCATTCTGAGACACTATGGGCACTAACTTGGAAATAACTTTAATTAAACTCACTGGTCCTTCTGCATAATTACTCAAAGGAGACAGATATTCTGAGAGACATACAATTTGCTTGACATGGAATCTGTTTGTAACATGCTATTTTATAAAATTCCTTTATTAGGCCTGGATTAGATGCTATCTTTATGTGGCTTCAGTGAAATTTCTCTCAAAAAGAAAAGAAAAAGCTCCCCTTTTCCTTAAAATTGAGACAAAATAACACTGACAATTAAAAAGCCTTTTTACAGAGGCTCAGCTATATCAAGAGAGAATGTGTGTTCCAGACTTTTACAAGTTCTACACTCTGTATTAGGGTTGAACCAATATCACAGTGATTTATAAGCCTAATACTTTGGTGCAAATGTAGAATTTATGTACATTGCATCTGCCCATACTTAGTCGATGAAATCTATATTATGGGTAAAATGTTGTATTACTCATCTTTTCATGGAAGCAGAAGATTCTAAGTTCTTCGTTAAAGAATCAAGTGACCAAATACAGGAATGCTAGAGTCTTTCTCCTTCTGTGTGTTTTCTGCACGACAGCAACAAATGCAGAAATATGTGAACAGATAGTAATTTGTGAAGGCCTTGGAACTCTCTGAGCTTGGTTGTTTGCTTGCATATGTTTCATTATTCAACTAAATAACATCAATGTGACTGATGTGACTAGTGCAGCACTGATGATGTTACCTAGATGGGTAATGAAACGTCTGCGAGCAAACGACCAAGCTCTCATTCAACTGTCCGTTACGTATATTTTCTTTTATTGGAGACAGTAAATTAAAAATGCATTTCCTTTATTCTTCAGTCAAGAAAACTACACAGGTAGCTTTCGAATATGGCTTACTACTACAGGTAGTCCTGGTTTAACAAACACAGTTGTAACCAGCAACTGAGTTGTTAAGTGAAGTGATCAGTGATCCATAATATAGATTTCATGAAATCTCAAGTGTGCTTATGATATTATTTCCTTTGCTTAACAGACCTGCATAGTTTGTAAATAGGAGGACTGGTCATAAAGTTGCTTTTTATAATTTAATCACCATGGTAACTGCAAATAGTAGTTATAATAACTGACTACATTATTTCTACTCTATCTACAGATAATGTAGTTTGCCTTATTTTTAATAGTATTATTTTCACAATTCTAAAAAAGCTTACAGTTATTTTAAAAAGAGGAAAATAGGATACAAACAAGAGAAGGGGAGGAAATAGAGAATTCTTGTAATGGGTAGCAACGGGGGAACAAAAATTTCTTCTAGTAGAATTTAAACATCAGAATTGATGAAGTTTTGATCTCAGGAAGCAGGGGATTTCAGCAGTAAGGAATAGGAAGATACAAGCAAAAAAAACCCAAAAACCCAACAAAACCACTGGGATTTAGAGAGAGAGAGATACTAGAACAATGAAGACAGCAAATATAAAAGAACTACAACCAGATAATATCAAGAAGTTTTATTTCTTGCTGGAAAATAAGAACGACTACAAAGCAGACAAAAGGGAGAGAAAAGATGGGCAATAAAAAGATCAAGAGATATATAATATTTAAAATAAGGAATGGCAAATGAAATGATTTATAGGCAGGCTATCCATTAACTGGGGAGAGAAAATACATGAAAATCAGGTAAATACTGAAATCTAATTGGATGGCTGCAGTTGGGAAAAGGGATAGGAGAGGGTCTTTTCAGGCAAAATTTCCTTATTTGTTATAAGTCTATGTTTACTCCAGCTGTGTGTTGTTTTTCTGCTGTTTCCCCCCTTTATTTTATGTTTTAAAACATTTACTGTCCAGAGTCATGAATTTGATAGGAGAGGTGAAAGGAAAGGAGAAAGGAGAAAGGAAAGGAAAGGAGAGAGGAGAAGAAAGAAGGGAGAGGAGAGGAGAGGAGAGCAGAGAAGTTTCCAGTTATTCATTGTTAGAATCTGTTCTCAGCATAGTTCTTATTCATAATGTTTCTTTTTCAGATGTATTTAATTCAATTTGTGCTCACTTGTTTTGGCTGATGTATATCTGTGAAAGCTTTTTTTGGGAGGATGGGTGGTTTTTGAGTCCTGGCCACTGCTTGACTATTTCATTGCACTTCTCTTGACAAGATCTTAGAAGTGGTTTGCTATTGCATGATTCCTAGGGCTGAGAGAGAGTGACTGGCCCAAGGCCACACAGCTGGTTTTGTGCCGAAGGTGGGACTAGAATTCACAGTCTTCCAGTTTCTAGCCTGATGCCTTAACAAATACACCAAACGGGCTCTCGTATACAACTTATAAACATGTTTTCAGTTTTAAATATTGCAAGTTCTTGTAGTTATCTCAGTTCTTAAGTTACAGGATTCTTGTCAAAAATTAAAATTTACTACATTATTTACTTTCCTTTAAAAAAAACCCCACATAAATAGAAAAATATATATGAAAAATCAGGTTGAACAGAGAGGGTTTTTTGTTGTGTGATGCATAACACTACATGGATGACATGTATACAGATAGTCCTCAGCTTACAATCACAACTGAGCCCAGAATTTTGATCGCTGTAATCACCACATAACTGGACTTGATTTTAGAACTACTTTTTATAACAGTTGTAAAGTGAGTCAAGTCCAAATCCAGCTTGATAAATTGGCATTTTTGTCAGAAAGTGGCAAAACATGATCACATGATTGCAGGACTCTGCAGCCAGGCTATAAGTGGGAGCTGGTGTCCTAGAGGTCATTTGGGGGATGCATCTCTCAGGGATGTGCCCATCTCGATCCTGAGTGTGGCATCATCTGAAACTTTAGGACAGAGTGGAAGCATAGAGTGGGTCAACTTATTTTCCAAAGTACCAGAGGGCAGGACAAGAAACAATGGATAAAAACTAATCAAAGAGAGAAGCAACCTGGAATTGAGGAGAAACTTCCTAACAGGACAATTAACCCAGAGAACAACTTGTCATCAGAAATTGTGGGTACTTTGTCACTGGAAGTTTTTAAGAAGAGACTGGAGTGGACAGTCACTTGTCTGAAATGGTATAGGGACTCCTGCTTGATCAGAGGGTCTCCAAGGTCTCTTCTAGCTCTATTATGATTGATTAATTGATTGATCGGTTGGTTGATCGATCGATCGATAGTCAGTGAGATAGATGTGAGACCTTGTTTATGAAACCATAAGGGTCAGATTGCTCCTAATGTACCACCTTCAATACAATAAACTCAAGATGGTAGACTTAACCTAATTCTCCCTTCTATTTTTCCTACAACAGCAACTGTGAGGTAAGCAGGGGTGAGAAAGAATGACACTAAGCCAGACCTTGCAGTCTCTTTGAAACTACTCTCTTAGTTTCTAGTCTGGTTTCTTATCTGTTAAACTGAACTGGTTCTCTTCTAGGAAGAAAAGAGAATAACATTATTTCATCCTTTCCATTTATTCTGAGACTTTTTGGTTACTTATCACATAGTTGCCTTAAGCATTATTGCAGCACTCATGAAGTTTGTAGTTTTACATTTCTGGAATGCAAAATAACTTCAGGTGGATAAGCATCATTTCTGAGTAGTCATAATAGGTCTAGGATTTTGAGCGGCATTTATGCATCTGGCATTCATAATCTCAAATTTGAACAAATAGAAGGTTACAGCCTTACATTCATTAATCTCTAAATTAAATGTATGTATGTGTGTGTGTCTTTCATTAAAACATATCAGATTTACCTATAATGGGTTTTTAAAAATTTTATATTGACCTACACATTGATCATCCCTCCACTAGCAAAAATGTCTGATACAGGCCTACTTTTTTCTCTACATATAAAACTTAACCTGCTCTTAAAAATTCTTCAAAAATCAGGCTTTATTGGATGTAACAGACATTAGTGAAAAATATGAATATACAGTGTGCATGTGTACTTATTAATGTTTTGGATTGCTCTACAGAGTTTTTAAATTATTATTTAAAAGAGTTATGTGGCCACTTATCCTACATACTGTAGCCTTGAGTGTTCTCAGAAACACAGACTTATTTGCAATGACATTAATACAGACTGAAATACTAATCTGGTTAGCAGTCGTTTCTTACCAGTGTTTCAGCCTAAGCTCTCCATTTTCTAAAAGGTATTTCTGAAAGGATCATAAGCCATCTGCACATTTATAAAGATTTGAAACTTATGTATTTCTGAAAACAAAATTGTTTCATTAAGAGGTGGCAGTTATGTTCCTAATACCAGAGAAGCCAGCCATTAAATGCTGTGTAAAGCTGATTCATGCTTCTGAAACTGACTTGGACTAAAATCAAATGTTGAAATAGGCACTGATGAATATGCATCCAGAATTGCACTACTTCTCAAGTGCTATCTCTTTTCACTTTCTCCTCAAGTAATTTGGATACATCTTCTTCATCAAGAGCCTTTTATTGAGTATTCACCCACAATGTAGCAGACTTGGTATTTTATTGAGTATATCCTTGGCAAAGGCTACGGTATCTGACAAGGAATCTGCAGTCAGATCCCAGGATCTGAAACAATCCTTCGTAAAAATGTTCTATATGTTTTCATTGTTCACCAGTTTTGAAAGCAGTACATTTCTGGCTGCATATTGCATTCTCTGTGCCATGTACAGAAGTGGTGAAACATGATATTCCCACCATGTTTTAGTGGTAAAGCAAAGGATATCATTTTCTTTTTAAAAGTCTTCTTTGTACTACAAGCAAAATGTAGATCACATCATCAGGAGAGGATATGCTAAAATAGAATTCATAAGGATAAATTGTATAAAAACAATAAAATACCATTTACTGTAAAAAATATTAACATTATTGGTACTTTGTTCAAATTCAGCATTGAGGGAAATAGACAGCAAGTTTAACACTCCTCAGTCATGTAATTTCAAATACATTATGCGTGAGAATGGATTTAGAAAGTTTTAAATCTTTGTTTTTACCATGGTGAATCACTTGGCTTTAAAAATTCATTCTGAATCAGGATTTTACTTTGCACATATTTCTATTGGAATTATTTTGATTTAAAACTAATATATGCCTGTATCCTTTGAAATAAACAGGGTTTAACTGTATAAATAAATGTAGTACAGATGTATGATTTTTCCCCTGATAATCTATTCGTACTATTCTCTTTATTTCCTAATATTTGATCGTAAGAAAAAGAATGACTACTATATAAATAGGACGTAACATAGGTTAATTATTGTACTATGAAAATCCTAACATGCAAACTCTACTTACATTTTCTTTTGTATCAAGGAGAATTTTATTTGTGATCTAACATTTCAGTTGCTCTGGAAGTAAATTTGTTTAGATGTTCTCAATCAGTTCTTACAAATAAAACTCGCACAAGCCTAGAAGAAGGTATATGAGTTTGGATGAGGATAGAGATATGGTAATGGGAAAAGTTAAGGTTAAGTGTAAAGTGAAAAAGGCTTCTCCTGGAATGAACTTCTGGGAACCAGGATTCTGAGAAGAAAATATTTGAGAAAAAATGGGAAAGCTCTAAGAACATAATGAAAAAAGGAGAAAGAGACTTAAAAGAGTCTTACAAACTCGGGTGGGCTGTTTTTTTATGCCAAGGGGAGGGAGACAGGAGAGTTAAGGAAGCAGATTCAGGCATTGGCCATGTTAAATAAGGATACAAGACAAATTATATTTTGGATGCACACTGAGAAAAGGAACTGTGGCAAAATGTTCCTTAGCTTCTTAGGCCAGCCTTCTTTATTAAACAGAAGAAGGCTGGCTTAAGAAGCTAAAAATGATTTGCTAATAGATATTTAATAGCTGTGTTCATGGGGAATTCCAAGAGTTGTTTTTAAAACATTTGGAGGGTACCAGGTAGAGGAAGACTGACATAAGGATTAGATGTTCACTACTGGAAGAAAGTTGAAAGGAAGAAGTAGTTTGTAGAATTGACAAATAAGAGTTAGCCACATTTCCCTGCTAAGTGTGGGTAATGGGGTTGGAATCCAATACATCTGGAAATTGTCAGATCAGGGAAGACAAGGCTGCTGCATCCTTAAGAGCTGTATATCAATTGAATGCTGTTTCTCCTATTTCTTAAACCCTAAGGAAGTAATGAGGCCAGGAAGCATATGGTGTGGGATGGACAAGGAGAAAAGACCAAATTCCTGAAGTTGTGTTAACTTCTCTGCTATAAATTAAGTACTGAGTTCAAAGCACTTCCTAATATCTAAATCCTTAGACATAGCTTTCCCCATTTTATTTTTACTCACTGCTTGATATTCCTATAATTCTTTTGCTTTTAGATATGGAAATCTGGAGATCTCAAACTGTGAAGAAGATGGGAGCCAGAACAGTACGGAGACCAAAACAGTACTCAGGAAGTAAGTATTGCATTTCTCTGAATCACAGCCAAGGTTGAGAAAAGGATGTGGTCAGTATTCATCTGAAAATTACACACAAATCAGTTCATCATTCAAAGGAATGTAGGAACTTTATCACAACTCTACAAAAGATCAACATCTTAGGAAGATGAGAAGTTAACTGTCAAAATAAAGCCAAGTATAGAAACTAGAATTAGTAGATAAAATATTTGTAGGCATTATCCTATAAATTAATTCCAATAGGTAGGTTAGGAAATATTCAGTATATCTCCCATTGAAATAAGGGGCTTAAATATGACTGGATTGGCATTTATTTTGCCTGTTCTACACAGTAACAATAACTTTATTATGTACATTTACTTGACTAAATTTTTAAATTTTGACTTAAATTATTTTAAGTGTTAAATTTGGTTTAATATATGAATGATTTTAGCATTGTGCTTGAAGGATTTTGGTCATCTCAATGCAAAATTTCACTGAAACACATGAATTGCTTTCATGACAAAATCAAGCTAGCAGCTTTCTTTAACTATCAAACTTATAGGAAGGATATCAGGTTGAAATAGAAAACATTTTTAGTTTTAAAATGTACAAGGACCCTTTTCCTATAGTTCAGTGTGCTGTACTGGCAATCATCAAGAGGATGATTAAGCATAATGTCAGAGTCACTGTTACTACAAGTGGTTCCATCTTTACTGATCTGTTAAATAGAACACACGTGGTATTATTATGGATCATCATGCATGAAACAACTTTAGCTTTTCTTTTTCCTCCCAAATATGCATATTTTCAATATATATGAGTGATTACTTCTCTGAAATAGGGACAATCTGTAAGACTGACATGATGTGAAATGCTAATGATGATCTGGACATATACGAAATGTAAGTTGCCTTGATGTTCTGTTTTTTTCGACAATACTGTAATTTTCAAAATCACTTTCAGTATGTATATTGCTCCTTTCTTGTCCCTCATATTATGTTTAAGTCAATTTTATTCACTTCACAAGTTAATAGTGCAACATAAGTGGCACATACTGTATATCTCCTAGCACTCCAACCCACATTCATCCATCTGATAAAACAGATTGCTATTTTCAAAAGTTCATCCCAGAATAAGCCACTCTCTTTCTTTAGAAAAATCAGGGGAAAGACTTATGCTTGTTCAATTTTCATCTATAACCCCATGAATTTAGTATGATTGAGGAAGAAATAATTCAGTGAGTTTCATTGCTGAGAATACTTTTTAACCTATCCAAGTTTCCAAGCACTGATCTCGGAACAACAGTGTACTGCCTATAAAACTCAAAACTTCTTACAATAAACAGAAACTTGAGGTTCCTGCTCCAGCATCTGAAAAGGCCCATAGTCTGATTCTTTTGTCCCTTCAGAAAAAGTAGCATGACTCTGAGCTAATTTATTAACCTTTCAGGTCTTGAGAAATGTCCTTACTTGGCATTGACACAATGTCTTTTTTGGGTTAGACTTTCTGATTTTTCAATGCCTGGCAGAAAATAGTCTCTGCATTATTCTTTCCCTCTGCCCTTTTGTCATGAAGTAGTCATTGTAGCTCACAAGATAATTTAAGCTATCTCAGATATGCCAAGGGGACTTTGGCATAATATGGTGGAGAGATAAACTGGCTGGGCTTGGCTCCAGCCTATGCCATTGATTTCCTTCTGGTCTTGGGCAAGTCTCTTGATCATTGTGTAAGTTTTTTAAATTGTACAGCTATAAAATTGAACTGGATTACTGTAGATACCTATTTTTTCCTTCTCCAAGATATAGTGGATATTGAATTCCCTCCTCCTTGTCTCCTATGATTGCCTTCCTTTGGGAAATGATTTAAATTTTACTTTTGAAAATGTATGTTATAGTTGTTCACTTCTATAGCCACCAGTTATGGTATGCAAATATCAACATAAATAACTTAAATTAAAAAAAGACCCAGGATTATATAAGCAAATGATAGTATCAATAACTTTTTTAAAAAGACCTAGGAAATGTAGTAATTTAGAAGTAGTAATTAGTTTATCAAATACTAGAATCTCTGATGATAAAATTGCAGGATCACTCTGGTTTTTTTTAAAGTATCATTGCCTTTGGTTTTACTTTTAATGATGCACTTTCCAGTTTTCTACTTCTTTGTGGTCAGGATTTTGTTGTCTTTGTCTCCTGTTAATTATTTCTCCGGTAAAGCAAGGTGTCCTCTTTCACTGTTATATAAATAATTGCACTGGAAGAATGGAGTTAGTTGAAGCAACCACTGAATGAATGTGAAAGACTTCTTTTACCGCCTGGGAAATCCTCAGTGAGAGCTGTTTCAAGTTTTGTTTGTGCGGAGTACAATCAACGTTCATTCTAGTAAAGGGTAAAATAACAAAAGAAACCACTGTGGCTGACCTAAGGAGAAAAAATGCCAAATAGTGACAATTAAGAGAACTGGAAAATTGGAGAAGGTTCCAAAACAAGCCAAATTACTTGCACAATGGGAAAAGAGAGGAGTGAGATCATAGTGGTTTAGTACAGTCTACATAAATGCCAATATCATGAAATTATAGAGACTTGTTATAATATGCATCATTTCATTTCAGGATCCTAAATGTGTTTTCAATTTTTTTTTGGTATGGGGTCACATTCTGAGCTAGCTCCTTGCAGAGTATTGATTGTTATAGGCAGTGGACAAATATAGGATTCACTTTATAATAACTTTTAATATATTATGTGAAATTACAGTGAGTAAGAAAATGTAATGGTTTTAATTTTCAGTGAGTGCCATTATGTGCAGCTTTTAATATGTCCCAGTTTGACCATGTTTTCATTGACCAGTTTAGCCCTGATAAACATGGCTGCCAAATGGATGGTTGTATTTTTTTGATCCCATTTAAACCCAACAAAATCTAGGTTCATAATAGTTGAGCTCCAAGCTTTTAAATCTTGGGGTTTTCTTCTCCTGTCCTGAATTATGTTTATATTTGTATAGACTTGGATTACAGAGGAGTTGGTGAAAGATTTCAGATTTCCATTTGAAAAGCAGTTTTCTAAAAGTATGACTATGATTCCACATCATTTTTTCAAGAAATAGAAGGTAAAGTTATTTTTAAAATTAAAAAGTTCTCACCAAGCAGGAAATATTTCATTTGGTTAATTTTCTTTTTAAAATCTTGGAAACTACCTCTGTCTGTGTTTACAGCTGGCAGAAACAGGGAGTTACTTTTCAGGGACATTAAACATTGAGGCTGCTACAAGGTTTGGCCTTCGATCCAGCCTTTTTCCGGAAAGCTTTCCTCCCTAATGTGCTGATTAAACAGTCAGCTGATGGGAGGCCAGTAAGTTATAAGGGCAGTCTGCATAGTTTGTTTTATTGCCTCTGTGTTGATTGACATGAGTTTGTTGGGAAACACAGAGCTTACTGTAACTTTGAACTCTAGTAAGAGTGCAATCATGTGTCTTATCCTTACTAAGACCCACATTTTGAATGGAATACAAAGGGAGAAACTTTACACCTTCCAAACAATAACATGTATTATCTGGTCCAGGCTGACATGCTTGCACTGTGTATGGAACTGATAACATTCCTACTCCACTGAGTTAGCTGCAATCTTATCTCCTGGAGAAAGACTATCAATTTCTGAGTAGAGTGGTCCCTTACACATTTCTGGAAAAAAAAAGTACATTTTTTTGTACAAAAGTACAAAATGTACATTTTCACGTACATTTATGTTCCAGTGATTTCTATGATTAATTGTGTGCAAATAATTCTTTGCAAATTTATACATGGAAAGTTTACTGATATAGACTCAGTGTACCATGAGAAAAACAATGACTAGGGGATCATTGTAAGTACCAAGCTTTTGCTTTGTTAACTGTTGATAGATAACATCTAAGCTCCGGTTGCCCATTTTCACGACTTTTCTGCCTTTAAGTACAACTTAGTTGAGACAGCTCTTCCAGTGACAGACCCTTTAAAAAGAAAAGCTTGCTCTATAAAGGATACAGCCATCTTGATTTAAAGAGACATTAAGAAAGAGTACAGAAATTCAATTTCATGTAACATTCATACCGTGGCTCAAAATAGATTTTGCAGATTTTTGAGACAGGATTAAACATAGTTAATACTGTAAGTATTAAATTAAAGGCTATAAATAGTTATGTAAGTAGACACTCATTCGCTGGTCACCTTCAGTTTGGCCTATTGCAATGTGCTTTACATGGGGGATGCTCTTGAAGAGTATCCTGAAGCTTCAGTTGGTACAGAATGCAGCAGAGCAAGCTACATTAGCTGCCAGTTTGCTTCCAGGTCCAATTCAAGGTGCTGGTTTTAACCTTTCAGTCATTCTTGGCATGGTACTGGTTATCTGAGGGGATGCCTCTCCCTGGTTACATCAGCGCCTCCTAATAGATCTGGCAGGGTAGCCATGTTGCAGGTACATCAGCTAGAGACTTTCATTAGGTGGGTCTTAGAAGATATGCCTTCTCTGTTGTGGCCGCCTTGTAGAACATTCTTACCTCACTAAATTAGATTAGCTTCCTTTGGATATTCTGTGAAGCCTCAAGTCATGGCTATGTTGTCAGGCAACTAGAGACTTCCACAGATGGCACCATTGTTGAGATGTCCATTTTTATTCTCTCTTTGCTATGGTTTGTATCTTTTACTTTTATGATATTTATTAATAAGTTTTTTAAAAAATTGTACATTTTTGTTTTTATCTGATTGTTATTTATCATTCAAAATCACTTTTGGTGAGAAGGGCAGCTATATAAATTTGAATAATAAAATAAACTTCTGTTGATGAAAATTTGTACACTATGAATCAATTTCCTTTCTCCAAAACTTTCACCAATGTTTTTTTAAAAAGCTATAATCTTTTTTTCCAGTTCTGCACATTTCTTTCGCTAATTTTGGCTAAGCCAAATTATTGTTATTTGGGGAGGAGCTGTCAGAATTGTTTGTTATCAAAACTATTTGAAGCAAATTGAGGCCATGCTTCCTGATTATGGAACTTCCAGATATATGGGCTTCAGCTTCTAGAATTCAGAGCATAACTTTGATGGCTGTTGAATTTTGGAAGATGAATCCCACATTTGGAAGCACCCCATAGTGGAAAATACTGCATTCATAAATGAGATTTAGGGCACAGCATTAAGATTCTCATTCATACCATTGGACAGAGTTTGTCAGCCTTGTAGCATCCAAATGGGCAGGATTACAGTTCCCAGTATTCCCAGCAGCATGGTAATTTGTCCAGGTTGCCCAAAATTGATAGGTGCTATTCTTTAATGTATCAGGAGGTTGATATATAAAGGCTTTGCTAAGACACAATGGTCTGAGCTTTGAATGTGCACACTGTAGAGAAAGAACAAGACTGAAGTGTTTCCAGTCCACTTGTCCATAACAATTCATTGATGGGATGCTTGTTTGACTAGTACTTTTCTGCTGCCCTTTCCAATGTGCATTTCATCACAGTGAGGGCTGTTGAGCTTAAAACAGTTAATACTACAGGATTTATATGGTTTTTGTTTTCATTTGGCATTTCCTTTTTAGAGAATAACAAGAACAGTCAGTCTTTCAACTTTAGTTGTACTTGCTTGCTAGTATGCATAAGAGACCTTAGTTACAGATGGAAATCTAGGGCAAGCCTCCACTTGATACTGAGAATGTGATTCAGCCCTGAAATTCTGCAAGAGCTGAGATTTTTTTTAGCACAATGTATTGAAACAGAATGCTGCAAAGTGTGATGTTTAAAAGTTAGTTTTGTGTGAGAATGGAGGAAGGAGATTTTTATTCTTCCTTATTCCTTTGGATAGCAATTTTGGAGGACATATTTGTATAGCTGATTTGTGTCAGTTTCGTGATGCAGCTGACTTGGCTTTCCTGAGCACACCTTATTATTTATTTATTTAGTATGCAATATTTATATCTTGCCTGAATACTAACAGGATTCTGGGCAGGTAAGAACAAGATAAAACATATAATCCAAAAACCAAACCCACCAAAAAGCCAAAAACCAGGACAAGGCACCATGAAATAACTAAGGGCTGAAAGCATATTCAAACAAGTAAGTTTTAACTAGTTTTGAGAAATGCAAGCAGTGCTGTGGTAAAAGGTTGTGGTGATATGTAGTTCTGGGGAGATGGTATTCCAAGAAGCTTGGGGTGGGGGGGTGTCAGAGGTTTCAGTCTGAGTTTGTTTGATCCTATCCAGATCCTCAAAGCTTCCAGATACTGTTCAGGATTTCCAGCTTGGCATCACATAGTGATGACATCTCATCTCATATTAACATATGATCTCCCACAGTGATCATCAATTGCTCTTTGATAGTTGACCAACACTCAATGCCACACAGTGCTACTGAGCAGATCATCACTTTATATATTTTTGGTTTTAGGTGAATTGGTATATGCCTATTGGAGATTAATTTCCTTCCGCCACAGCCATGCTATTTTCACCCTTGCATGTACCACCCTTTTGCTTTGCAACTGGGATCCTGAGCAGTTGAAGGAATTTGGCTTCACTAGATCTTTGCTGCTTGCATGGTGGTGGATGTGTTTGGACTAGTCTTTAGCTACTCATTCTTCTTGATATTGAGGCGCAGATCAAATTGTCTAAGAAGCTTATTCCCGATCTGGATACAATGGAGTAGTTCTTTCCTGTTGGTAAACTGTGAGCAGGACATTGTCAGCATGGAGCAAGGTCCAGGGAGGGCCCAGTGATGCAAGTTTCACATGATGGTATCCATGCTGAGAATGAACAACGGTGGCAATAATACCAAGCCTTGGTGCACACTACATTTCACAAGAAAACTGTCAGAAAGGCTTGGAGGTGCATAATACTTGGTTGCTGGTATAAACATAAAGCTCCTGGACCCATTTTATGAGTGCTTTGGGCATCAATGGTGACAAAGTGCATACCATATCAGTTGATGCGAGACATGATCAAAAGCTTTATTAAGATTGGAGAAAGCAGGTTCACGGCTTCTGTTTGCTATGCTTCTGCATGGGTACATGAGCCACAGAAATGGCATTGGTGGGTCTGAAGCCTTTGACTAAACCCAACTGATTGATACTGATTTCAACAAGGACATGGAGGTGCTGGTTTGAGTCCAGCACATTGTTACCTTTTAGAATGATCTCAGAATTATAGTACCATTGATTTTAACCTATTTTGGGGGTTTTAGGTTTTGTTGCATGACCGGGAATATAATGATATTGAGGTAGCTGACTGTATACAATGCATTTCTGTTTTGCAGTGCCATAGCCTCAATACTGAGAGCCTGGTTAGACCAATGTTCAGAAGATTTCCAAGAAGCACCTCATTTCCTTTGTTTGCAGAAACTGCTGGATTATCTGACCAGGATCATGCCAGGCTCAGACCCTGAAAGAAGGGCACAGCAACTCTTGGAGCAGTTTCAGAAGCAAGAAGTAGTAAACAACAGTAAGGATATTCTGCAAATATTTTAACAACCACTTTTTATATTGGACTGTTTCAGCATTTATTATGCTGTGATATCAGTTGGAATACAGTAGGATGAAAAAAAAGGAAAGGTGGCTTGTAAACTTTCAATTTAGTGCGCTTGGTGAATCAATTTTCTGATTTTTCTCTGTAGGAAGGTGAGGAGCCAAATGCTTTTGCCAAATTCCCTAACATTTAAAATGATGCTTTGAGATGATTAAGTTCAGCTTGCAAGTTTTCAAAATAAATTGCTCTGATTTTTCACTTTTAAAATTGGTCTCTCCTGTGATCCAGTAGGGATTTCTTTTTATTACTTTCCCTTTGCTGCTTTCATGACAAAGGAAGTGTCTGTGACTGTTTTTTCCTATCTGAATGGTCTGGTGCTGACATCCGAGGACAAAAGGAAAATTTACGTTAGCAGGTCAAAATGCCACTGGAACAATTGTGAACAGTAGTGACACTGGAATGCTGCTTGCAGTATCAGGGCTGATAAATAGCCTTTCCCCTTCCCCCAAGACAGAAGGTTTCCTATGGGCATAATTAGCATATCTAGAAAGCCATTGGAACTTGCCTGATGAACACAACCAAATGAATGTCCAGTTTTCACAGAGAAGCAGTAGGAAATGGATAGGAAATGATAGCACACAATAAGAAATGAATGCAGTAAACTTCAGGAATTATTTTCCCCTTGAATATTATCTATCTGAATGTTGCAAAATGTACAAGTTTTACAATTAGTCATCCTTGACACCAAATAAATGTACCTTTTTTCTCCCAAAGGAAAAACCTAAATGGTTCTTCTCATCCGAAATTTCAAAATTTCCCAGGGTTGTTAATTTGTACCTAATGAACACATATATCACACAAGGGAAGTCTAAATGCTGAGAACTATAATTAGCTGTTTGCAGAATAAAAAGTTCCCACAGAACTTCCTAGGCACAGCTGATACTCTAGCTACAGAAGTCTCGCCTCTCGATTTCTTATTGGAAAAAAAACCCAGAACATTATTTCAGCTGAATCTAAGACAGTGGTGGGACTCACTTTTTTTTTTACTACCGGTTCTGTGGGAGTGGCTTGGTGGGCATGGCAGGGGAAGGATAATGTAAAATCTCCAGTCAGAGGGGGTATTTGCTGGTTCTCCAAACTACTCAAAATTTCTGCTACCGGTTCTCCAGAACTGGTCACAACCTGCTGAATCCCACCTCTGATCTAATGTGATATCAGTGAGAACCCTCAATCCAGATCTTCATCACTTGAAAAAAAGTTTTCTGGTCACAGAAAATAAAATACAGGAATTGCTACAGCCTGTGTAAATGTCTAACTGTGATGGTCATCTCAGAAACCAGATGCGATAGAGCAAGTAGAATTAATAATACTGTCTAAAACTTCAGAAATGTTTACCAGTTTAGGCAGTCTGGATAAAATAGAGGTCGCACTTTAAATGAAGCTAATTCTCTGAGATGAGGGAAGTCTCCACTATTTTTCACTTTGAATAGGCAACTCTCACCTACTACCACAAGTGGAGAGCGTTTTGAGATTCTGTACCAGAGGTAGCTTTTAGTATAACGTTCATATTAGCTTTTTAGAGGAAGAAAGAAATTAATTTCCCCTGGGGCTGAGGAGACTTCTTTTAGAAGCCCAAATAACTTGTTGGATCTTAGCTACCACTTTGACATTTCACTTGAATTGGTTAAGAATCTGTTCACCATGTACCCACAAGTTACTTGCCTCAGTCCTCTACTTTAAAAAATGTTTTTGAAACACTGAGTCATAATTGAAGTATAGGATAAATCAGAAAGAGAAGTCTGTGAAAGTTTAAAAGAAAAATAATAAAAATAAATGTATGCATATATTTGGGACAAATATAAAAAGATGGGGCTGGATTCAGGAAGGAGAGAAGGATGGGTCAGAAACAAGTATTGAATGATCCTGCTATAAAGAATTAATTAAAGTGCACGTTGGTCCATTTAAGTTTTTTTGGCAAAATTAAAGATCCATAGAGTTCTCTATGAACTGTAAAAGAGAAGAATCTAGGGACAGTATTTACACTGTGGAATGTTAATGTAATATTGTCATGTATGGTTTCCCGCTATTATTACATATATATTGTATTTTCCACAGTTTAAATTCAAATTGAGAGATATACAAACTCTGGCTCAGCATGAGATTTATTGACAGGTTTTGAGCAAGACATCATCATTGTTCTTAAGGTGTCTCGTAAGGTTTGGGGAAAGTTAGTAGGACAATCTCTTATTCATTCCATGACATTTCCTAAAGTCAGGCATGGATGCAACAATAATATGCTTTACTGGTTTGCAGTATCCTGTGGTCACATGACTGCTATTTGACTTATGACCCTATGCCTTGACTTATGACCATAATGACTTAACAACCAAAAATCTAGTCCCAATTTTGATCCTAAGTCAAGGACTACCTGTATTCATTATCTCCCCTTCAACTTACTTAGTTCTAAAAACTCCATTCTACATAAAATGGAGATCAGCATCATATTTACTAAGACAGTCTACTAATCTACAGATCAAGATCTACTTTATGCAAGCTGGTGGGTTGTTATTGTTGTTTTAGCTTTCATGGATTATCTCCCTTCGTGTGCTTTTCTGCCAATTTCAGGAAATTTCAGTAGAATTAGAAAGCTGCCAGTTATCTATTGCCAGGTATGAATGCACTTAAATAAATTGGTTAGTTCTACAACTTAAATGCCCTCACTTTAGAATCTAGAGCAGTTTGTTTCTCAACAACTTTACCTGGGAGAATCAACTCCTAGAATAGCAAATAAAGGAGAAAGCAAAACAAATAAAAACAAACTATCTTCAGATTCTTTATTTTAAATCAGCTTCTGTAGCAACTTTATTTTCATTTGTCTGCTCTTGCTAGAAGAGCTGACACTTTAATTCAAGTAAGGATGTGCTCAGGAAGTCCCACATAGACTCCAAGCCACTGGTTTGTTATCCCGGTTATTAAAAGTGAAATATAAGAGAAAGAGAAATAAAATGACTTCTTAAGTAGAAATAAAATGACTTCTTAAGTAGATCAGGCTGTAGCGATCTACATGGATGCTGCTGACTTCATTACTTCGCTCTATCTCTTATTCAATCTATTTAACTTCGGTTATTTTCTTTTTGACCATGATCTTTTTGGATGTTTTGAGCATACCATGTAAAAAGTATAAATAGTATAAAAATCTTTGCCACCATAAACTCACAGCACTCATAGGATTTCTTTCTGATACCTCTTCGCTACTCCCCACAATCTATCACTGGAAGTGGCTCTCTGTCTAGTAACTAGCCTCCTCAGCACATTATATACAAGTGCTTGATGGGAAGTGTCTTTTGGGCTTTAGACTCCTTGCTTCACTAAAGCAGAGCTTTTTACATGTTTCTTGAATTGGGTCAGTGCAGGATGAAAGAAGTCTCTGTCATCTTGTTTCGTCAATGTATGTTTCTTGTTTTCACGAAACAACATTTAAAATGGTGTGCTTTGTTTGACCATTCTAACAGTTTTCTCATTTGGCCATGCCCTCTCTTTCCCTTTCTACTCTTTTTGTGATTAAAATCATAATCCTGTTTTTGTCTCAAACTAGTCTTCAGCACAAGATCTAACTTCAATTAGACTTAAAGGAAGTAGGATGAGAGGACACATTTAATCAATGTTCACAATACATTATATTCTGACAGGTGAGATTCATGATATATTTGCAAGTGAAGAAGAAACAGAGATTAGTGGATCAGAAGAATTTTCTTCTTTCCCAGAGGACCTGGTAGCAGAACAGTTAACTTACATGGATGCTGTAAGTATAAGCAGATGTATACTTTTTGCAAGCATAAATACAGATTATGATTCTGAAGTATTTGTTTTATTTATTCCTTAAATTTTTATTTGGCTTTCCAGCCATATGGTATCCAAGACACTGAACAGTCAAATATAAACCAAAAATCAAAATATAAAAACAAGTTGATGAAACAACAGAAAACTAATGTATACAATTTTAGTTGATGCAAACAGCTGATTAACCATATGTGACATTTTGGTACCTCTGGAAAATGTGTAGGGTTATTTGTTTTTGCTACCTGAGGTAAAATTGCCCTTTATTCACACTGATTGCATGATAAAATGGGTTGTTAAATTGTTTCATCAGTTTTTCTGGCATGCTCACTGAATGAAGAAATTATTAATTATTAATCAGAGTTATATCACCCATCTCATCAAAAGCAACTTTGGGAGGTGCACAACAATCAAAGAACAACAACAAATATAAATACTACAAATATGAAACATAGAAATCTGTATTAATGCATACCATAAAAGCAAAACATAGGCAAAGGGAGGATAAAAATGATCACTTCAATAATGGAGCCATCTACGAAAGTCTCTAGTTAATTTTCTTCCATTTGGGAAATTTGCACTTCCAAAGTCTATAATTTTTCTTAACAGTCTTCTCTAATATTGTGCAGTTATTGTGTACCTTTTTTAAATCTTGGAATCAGTTTATGACAAAACCAAACAACATTTGGTTGTAACTATTGATTAAAATAGGGAGGGAATATTTTTTTGTTTTTGTTTTCCTTTTTTTCTTTCCCCCCTTTTTTCTTCTTAGCTTGTATTTTAAATTTTTAAACTTTTTCCTTCTTAAAGATTAAATATTGTTTTGATTATAAATTAATTATTTTAATATGTACTTAAAAGATACTTTTATAATAGCATGTGATAAAAAAACAGCAAAGTTACAGTAGAAGACTGCTGATTTTTTTTATATTGCAAAATTATTGCAAAGTTTAGGGCAAATAGTGAACCAATAGTGAACCAGTTAAATGACTCCTCAGACAAAGATCATTCTTTGTAAAGATTGATTAAAGCAAGTTTGTTGTGCTAGATGTTTTTCTGCAACTGGTAACTGATAAAAATGTTCAAAATAATTGTAGAACTTTGCATGAAAGTTTAAGTGGAGGCAAGCCATGTTCTAAATCTATTTTTGTTTTGCTTTTTTTTTCTCTTTGACTTTTTTGTTACATTGACATTCAGATGTGTAATGATAGCCTTAATGATGTTTTGTTCGTTGAGACTTTGTGACAGGCCAGAATTAGTACAAACCTTGGTTTATAAAACCATTTGAAATCCTTTTATTACTCTGGTTATTTGGGTAACTGTAAGAAAGTCTGTTAATTACAGTAAATTCACAGACCAATTATGTTTTACAGTCTGTAAAATCTAATTAAACTTATATAACTATAATCTAGAAGAACATTCAAATTAAGTGAATATATTTTGTTTCCAAATATTATATTTCAAGGAACATTCTGTTTTCAAATAATGTAGAACAAGCAGTATTCACTCATTATTCATGAGTAAACAGCTTCATGTCTCGCATACATCATTGACCTGTTCTAAATCATGTTAAATATAGTTAAGTGAAATAATATTTTAGATGTGCACATGTTTAACACTTTGCAGATAAATCAGAATTCAAGAGTTTCCAAAAGTTTCTTTTTTCCATCAACAAAATAAATCTCTCAAATTGGATATTGTCAGTCTTAGGTAACAGTGATCTATCTCAGGTTATATACAAGCCGGCTCAAATGTTACCATGTTTATGAAATCAGAATATTTCTTTATGTAAATTGATTGACAGCAGTTTAGTTAAACCGGCTGAATTCTCACTATTTGTCTGATACCTTTTAAAGCAGTTTGAATCTTGTTTCTGTAGGGCTAATAGATGGAATGAAATAATAAAAGGTATTCAACTGTTAAATTATTCCTAAACCAAATTGGCAAATATTGAACTTGGCTATTCAATTCCAAGCAGGCAATTATTGCAGAATATTTAAAAGCGTTGACTCACCACTCAGTCCTCATGTAGCCTTATAAATTTTAATAAAATTAAACAAACAACAAATATTTCCTCAGTCTGGATGAAGTTAGCTGAAGTTAGCTAAAGTCTGGATTAAGTTAGTTAAAGGAATACAGGCATACATACGTACAAAATATTTGAAGTAATTCTTTAAATCCATTGTTTTAAAGTTGTTCATTGATAGTGGGTCATATCACCCAATAATGCACATTATTGGGTATGTGTGCTACTCTTTGCATCTTACCCAATGCAGTAAAACACTATTAACGTTGCAGGAAGAGCTGTGTCACATGAAGTAACACTTGTTGCAAATGAACTGGCCATGTATTTGCAGTAGTAGATTTATGTCCCTAACTGTTGTTTTTTGCTGGGTTTGTTTACAATTCCCAAGCAGTGCCCTTTGTAGAAATTATGAACTACAAGAAATCAAGGACCAAGTAACCACCAATGCTCACCCTTTGTGTTTTTAGACTCATTTCCCTTTCAAACTACCCTGTGCTCTGCTATATTTATTGCATTTTGGTATTTGATCATTCACAAACTAGGACCATGGCAAATTTACATTGTTTAAATTAAGTTTTTGTTGCATCTCTACCTAAGTCATTCCTCTGAGGCTATAAGTTGAAAAAATGGAGAGGGAGAACTCTTCCTTGTGAACATTGCAAAAGTAAATACTAGATTAGTTAAAATTTATTCTTTTATTGTATTATTGCATAGTATTTTTGTTTGCTTACATTATTCTTGAGTATAAATGCATACCTGATAAATATTACTGCTACTACTTCTGTTATTACTACTACTAAAAAGATTATTGAGAGACTAAAAGACTAAAAAGATGTGCTTGTTGTCAGAAAGGTTTGAACGACCACCATATTGTGTATTTCAATACAATATATCTAGTAGTAAAAAAGAAAATTGGTCTTACAGCCTTGACAAGATGTTTTATGTGTTGTTCCAGACACTGTTTAAAAAAGTGGTGCCACACCACTGTTTGGGCTGCATCTGGTCTCAGAGAGATAAGAAAGAAAACAAACACTTGGCTTCCACCATCAGAGCTACCATTGCACAGTTCAATGCAGTCACCAAATGCGTCATCAGGACCATTTTGAATGGCAAGGAGCTGAAAACGCATCAGCGCGCCAAGATCATAGAGAAGTGGATCAATATTGCACATGTAAAGACTCATTTTGTTTCCTTTGTCTTGCTATTTATACAAATGCTGAATTGTGTGTGTGTGTCCATAGCATGCATAAATATCAGGGTTCATCTAATCCCTATCTGTGAGTGTGTTTTTTTTCTTCCCCCAATAATATAGACAACAGGTAAACTAGCTTTGGGCACAACATATTAAATGTCCTTGGAAGTTCAATAGAATAGAGTCAGTTTTCCCTGGATGATAGAAAGGCTTTAATATTTATTGTTCAGTTTAGTTTGGGAAATAATTCCAATCCTTTCTAGTCCCAATACTTATTGCATTTGTTTGTTTGTTCGTTCATTCATTCATTCATTCATTCATTCACTCACTCACTCACTCACTTACTTATTTTATATGCTGCTCATCCAAAGTAATGGATGGCTTTTAAGGTGCTCTATAATCTGAATACTGACACTTCATGAGATAACAATGTTTTTCATAGATTACATTTAGTTATTTTCACTAAATGTATAGTGAAATGTTATATACAATGTTTCAGTTGTAATGGTTGGAAACTATGGTATAATATTAAAGACCAAAATGTAAAGAAAGCAAGAATACCCAAACTCTAGAAGGTATTTTCAAGTCCAGAAAAAGCACCATACTTTTTAAAAAGAACTGGTCAATGTTTATGTAGTTGACAGGTTTCTGTTTTTTAAAAAAATAAGAATTTAGAGCAACAATGCTCCTAAAAGAGTAACTGAGCAATGTGTAATCCTTCTTCGTTCCATTTTCACTCCTTTTATAGGAATGCAGGATTCTTAAGAATTTCTCCTCTTTGAGAGCCATCGTTTCAGCTCTTCAGTCCAATTCCATTTATCGGTTAAAGAAAAGCTGGGCATGTGTTGCAAAGTAAGATCAATATCCCAACCATTCTTGGGCAGTTGCAAGTTATGTCCCCCTATAAGCTTCTGTAGCTTTTGGGACTTGGAAATCTATAATTTATAATTCCTGTAGAGGAGTTGATGGGCTGTTGCAGTTAGGTGGGGGAACTGAAGGCAGTCAATAATTAGCAAAAACTTTTAATTTATGTCTAGTAGTTTGGGTCAGAAATGTCTCTAAGGGTGCCTAATTTAGCTGGAGATATTATTGTTTTCCAGAGTTCCTCAAATACAGAACAATCTAAAGTCTCTCTAAGTTAAGGTGTATGACTCAGACTGAGGGGCTCCATCCTCGGCCAAGGAATCTCTTCGGATGGTTTTGGCCAGTCATATTCTCTCAGTCTAGTCCGCTTCAATGACTGTTATAAGGAAAAGAAGCAATTACTCTGCTTTAAACTACTGAACAAAAAAGTGGAGTATAAATGCCTGCATTTCTGAGAACCTAGAAGCCTGGGGGATGAATTAGGCTGTTGCATGGGGAAAAATACAAGCAAGAAGACGACAATAAGCTTCTTCTTGCTTAAGATTATTATTAGAATCATATTCTTCTTACTTAGTGACCTAAAAGAAGAGATATAATTGGGGATTTGCTTGGGTCCTAAATCCGAGAAATCTTACAAGATGATAACATCATCATAGCCTAATTTTAATTAATGGTCATTTAGCCTACTTCAGGAAAACTGAAAATCTTAAAATCATTCCATTTTCTTTTGTACAGAGATAGAACGTTGATGTTTGAAGAACTATCAGAAATTTTCTCAGATCATGACAACTATTTGACAAGTCGGGAGCTGCTAATGAGGGTGAGAAGCAACAGATATTTCAGTGACAGTGTAATACTTTCCAACTGCAGTGCTCAGTTTTGGCTAAATAATCACCAATTTATACTATTAACCTGTGAATAGGTATGCTGGTAGAAGTCCTTTGAGTGCCGAAGATTATCTTGAGTCTTGAGTAAGCAGTTCTCTATATGTGAATATATGTATATATTTAATTCAGCAGTCCAATTTATGAATGGAAAATAAGTTTCATGTATTAGCAGAAATATCAAAACAGTCAACAGCTGATATAAGATGTGGCAAGGCCTATGGCCAGTCTGAGAATTACTCTTCTTGGCTTATCAAATCTAATAGGAAGAGGTTGCTCATTTGAATCATTGAATATCATTGATAAAGAGAAAAATGGTTTCAGCCTCTTGGAAAGAAGTGGTGATCAGGCTGCTTCTAAAGATGCCAAATTTGAATTTGGAAGATTGAAAATGGCTATAAACTAAATGCCAATATTCCCTTCCTAGGCAAGTGCTTTGAATGGGTGGTGGCTGATCAACTACAGACTTTCTTATATAAAACTGATTTTCCAGATCTATTTCAATGCACTCTCAGATCTGGCTATGAACTATCTTGGTCATCAGATCCATCTATAGGATGACCTGGACAGGAAAAAGACAGGCAAAATGTGACTCTCTTGTTTCTCCTGGACCTCTCAATGACTTTTGATACCATTAAGTATGATATCCTCCTGGGTAAGCTATCACAGCTGAGGCATATGGTTCTACTGTAACTTGGATGGTTTTTTTCCAGAAAGGGTTACTGACAATTACTTTCCTGCATCATGATGTTGGGTTATGGAGTTTTATTTCCTATGTTCTTCAAAATCTACATAAAACCATTAGCAGAAACCACCTATGGACAAATTTAAGCTGCAATGTGGGAATATCCAGGATTTCCATGAAACTGTTTTTGGGATACTTAAAAGCAGATGGCTTTCAGTGTGCATGGATTTAAAAAAATAAACGGGGCTTAGATTAGCTTTGCAAAGTGCAATATTTTGAGAGAAGATTCCATTTGATTTGAAATTGAACCAGACTGCTAATATTGAAAACCTAAAGGTCATTTGAGTGATTTTTTAAAAAAATGTGTTCGAAAAAGCTGGCAAGGATTGAGATGCATCTGGTTTGAGATAGATAACTCATCCCATAGGAAATTATCTGAATATTCTGTGTTCTTCCAGTGAGACAGAAATAAAAGATGATAACTGTGAAAAATCATTAATTGATACAAAAAGTGGTATAAATGTGCACTATACATGACTCCATCATCTGTTCCTTGAAAACCAAAGGCAATGTGAATTGAATTATTAATGAGAAAAAAGTATGCCAACTATGGAAAAATAAGTGAAATGATTGCAAACAGGATATCTAATTTATTTATTTTGTTTATGACTGTATAGACCTTTTTAATCAATTGTATTTACTGCAACTATCAAAGCCAATGCAACAATAATGATGTACAACAAGAATTATGATGATTAGAATAATTAGTAAATAATATATCAAACAAGGATATTGTAAATGATGAAATAAAATGTATATATGTATAACAATTATAATGCTAGATCGGCTGCACCGTGTTGTATTCTTATAATTAAAATAAAAAATAAATTAAACTCATTCAACATATAATTAAAGTCAAGTATTTTAGTTGATCACAATAGAAATAGTAATAATGCTCTTGGTATCCAGAGCTTAACAATAATCAAGTCTTGAAAGCCTTCTGGAACAGCCTTTTAAGAGGCAGCAAAGCCATGAGAGTTGAGGTTATTCTTGTCTTGAGAGGAATGGATCCCTTGACAGGAATGGATCCAAAAGTTCACTTTTGGACACTTCCAGTTGAACCTCCTGAATGGTTGGGATTTCATCAGGCATTCTTTGAGCCCACTGACTGTATGGGCAAAATCTACATGGTATGGGTAATCTTGAATGATGCAGGACCTTAAATTATATTCAGAATGAACTAAGCTTTGCTCCAATTGAAGTTAGCAAGTGGTTTTCAAAGATGGTCCCGTGTAAATTGAAGTACTATACATTGTCCATACAACAAATCTCAAAGATTTGAATGACCAATGTTAGCACCTCTCAGATAAATAAGGCTGCAATTGGTGCATCAGCCAAAGCTGAACAGATCTCCATGGTCACGAACTGTGATTCCAGGAAGTGTGACCTGTTCACCTCAGCAAAGCATAAAGAGGTCTAAAACTCAAAAATCAGCAAACATATGTAAAAATTATCACTCCAACTTTCTAGGATTGAAACTGTGCATGTTTCTTCCCATCTACATCTTGATAGTCCCCACAGTCTCCACAGAAATGCTTGTTTGCGTTCTCTATTCAGCCCATGATAGAGATGTACAGTTGAATATCATCGTGACATCCTGGCAATGTCAATATCATTGACATTGCATGACAATATTAATCTATCTGTGTTGCAGATCATTAAGTGTAGAGCTGATAAATCAATATAAATCTCTATGAATGTACTGAGTTGTATCTGAGATTTCAAGATGTAAAAACTATTGAAATACTTGGCGCAGTAATCACAAGACAATGAAGTTCTATATGCATACATGTATTTATAGAAAATTACCTTGAATGTCTAGAAAAGTGATCTTTAATTTTAGAAAATGCCATTTCTAAAAATATAATGATTTATTGTCTTGTAAGAGAGGGTCAGAAGGCTATCTAATCTTTGAAGAAAGTTTGGAGATTATTTAAATGTATACAATTGATTGGAAAGGACATGAAATTTTCAGGATGACAGCAGCATTAAGTTAAAAAGCAATGTAAAGGAAGTGCATAAAAAGCGAGGACATTTTTTTTAACATTCTATTAAAGTGAAAAAAAAAGGAAAGATAAAAACATAAAATCAAGATAAGAAGGCTATAATTATTTTTTTTAAAAGAACAAATTACTGACTTTTCTTAATCATTGTGCACCTGAGAAGATATATCCTTCTGTAGTTATACAGAAAAACAAGTTAAAACATGGCAGTAAGTTAATTTTAATCTGTTTCAAAGAACCAGATCATATTGTGAAATATAGCTCCTGAAATCACAGTGTTACTGGTAAAGTGATCCCCAAGGCCTAAATTGTTGGAATATAGAAACATTCTCATTTCCCGACTGTCTCCTTGTTAGTCAGCAAAGTAAAAATATTAATCACATCATAATGTAAGTGTATAAGAAAAAAACCCCAGAGGATTATATAATGGAAAGAAAAATGTTATTTTGTTTAAGAATAAAAACATATTAACTGTCCAGAAGCAGTAAGATTGTGATCCAGATGTGTCTAATTCAGAGAAAACTGAACAAATACTTGATTTGGCTGAGAGGTGTGTCAAGTTGACTTGTATTTTGGAGCAAGCATTCCTCACTTTTAGGAAACTCTTGAAACATTTTTGTGTGAGCCTTTTTATTAATTTATCTCTGATGAGTCACATGTCTTTTCAAGTTTTGAGAGAAGGACGTAGCATTCAGTTAGCATGGGAAATGTTTGTGAGCCTGTTCTATGGCCTTTCCCATTCATTGCCCTTTTATTTTCATCACAGGAAGGAACATCTAAATTTGCAAATTTGGACAGCTGTGTAAAAGAGAACCAGAAGAGAACCCAGAGGCGGCTTCAACTGCAAAAAGATATGGTAACTCTTTCTTTTACATTTTTACCATGAGATGCTCAGGAGATCCAGGAGGACATTGTTTGAAAAAATACAAAACTGTTTTAAGATTTATCCAAATACAAACAAAATGGTTAAGTTTAAGTTAAATCAAGTTCAAATAAAATTAGGAAACCACAATTTCTCACTATATTCAACCAAGTCTTGAATTCATTCACTTATTTTTTTTCATAGTTTCATGAAAAAAAAAAGTAAAAAAGTAATGGTGGATGAGTGTTCCTTAGACCAGAATTTTTGAGGTACATACTTGTAAGTTCTCATGGAACAATAGTTGATCAATTATGTTTGAATAATGCCTTAGATACTTCAACAATCAGCTTTGTGTGGAGAAAATTTGAAGCTGAAATTGCAGCTAAAGGAAGCTGCTGCTTCCCTTGAGTTCCATTCCTTAAAGTTAACAATAGAAGTTTGTTATGATTTTGTAAGATTCTTCTCCGTGTTCTTCAGGGACTGTTAAATGACATTTTTAAATCTGGTTGGTGAATTGTTTTCCACTTCCAAAAAAAATTGCATCTTTTCCAGTATTACTTCTATAAAACATTCTAAAAACAATTTAGAACAAGAAGACTTATAACAATTACAATAATACATTAGCAATTTGATCATCACTTTTTCTTCTCCATAAAAAATAAGGTGACATAATTTTACAAGTGGCAAGTCATTTTATTTTTATGAATATGTATTTCCCCAAAGCAAAGTGCTTATAATGGCAAACAACGTACTGTATAAGGGAAATAATATGCTGGTATAAAGCATAAGGGGAAAGAAACAAAGAGAGGAGAAATACAAGCATAAAAGTTTCTTAATGAAACAGTGAGTAGCCTCAATAAACCTCTCAGGAGAGGCCATTCCACAATATTGTGTTCTATTGAAATAATTTCATTCATTTCCTGTCAGATCACATTTGATGAATGAATGGTTCTTATAGCTTAGTTCAACCAGCCAGAAAAGCAGCTACTGCTCGGCCAGAATCTGATTGCTCCTTCACAGAGGGCCATGTCAACATGGAGAAGATCATGAGGAAATAAATATAGAACTTAGGATAGTTATCTGGACTATACAGGGCTAAAGATCCCTGAACCACATAGACCTTTGAACTAGATCCAAAACAAAAAAATGCTTAATGAATCAGAGTTAGGTTGGTTAATCTCTTTACACTTTCATTCTGCTCAGGGTGTAATGCAAGGCACTGTTCCTTACCTTGGTACTTTCTTAACGGATTTGACAATGCTTGATACAGCTCTCCAGGACTATGTAGAGGTAGGTTTGTAACACTCATGCATACTGTAATAGTTCTGCCTTCAGCATGTATTTGTAAAGTATCATCTCACTAGGTACAGACCAAACACAGGAGTTTAATAAGGAAATGGAACAATTGCTGACAGTTATAAAACTGAGTTTACATTATTAGAATTCTCCCAATTTAAATCCCATGCCTTGAATTAAAACAAATTCAAGGATAGGTTTGCACAGGTTTGTTCCCCTGGTTAAAACCAGATCTATATGTACAGGATAATAGGACATTAGCAGAATTTCTTCACAAATTCCACATTTTTTTGGGAATAAGTTATATTTTGATTGTAATATACGGAAGCACAGATCTCTTGAAGGGGGACTTTCTTGTGAAAGGAAGAGTAATTATGTTGGTTCAGTAGGAGACATTATAACAAATAACATGCGTAGGTATTTAATTGTGTCTGAAATAATCACTTAAGTTTTTTCAAATGTGTTTGTTAGGAGAATGATATAAAATGTCATTCAAACTATGAGCAGAAGAGACACACAAAAATGAAATTGGAAAGATGGTTCCATAAAATATTAAGGCCCTGTCACACTGCCCAACGGATGCAAAACGGACACAACGGACGAGCAAAATGTTCCATCCGTTGTTATCCGCTCTGCAGAAGGGGCAAAATTTGCATAACTGGAGCGGATAACACGGACGGGGGGAGGACGCAGGGTGGATGGAAAGAGGATGCGGAATGGAAGCCCAGCGGATGGGAGCGGATGGCACATCCGCTAGGCTTCCGGGACCTCAGCAAAGTGGATGCGGAACGGATACAGCGGATGCAGAGCGGATGAAGCGGATGCAGAGCGGCTGCACAGTGGATGCACAGCGGAAGCCTAGCGGATGCTGAGCGTTAATTGCGCATGTGGGAGGATGCATTGCGTCAGCCCGCGGATATAACGGAAGCAGCTCGGAAGCAGGTCACCATTCAGAGGAAAGACCTGCTTCCAGACACATCGACTGTGCCTTGCCTGTCCTGCCTGCATGTCTCCCTGCCAGCCAGTCTGCCTGTCAGCCTTGGTTCATGCCTGCCTGCCAGCCTTGTGCCTGCCTGCTGCCAGCCTTGGCTGCCTGCCTCCCTGCCAGCCTTGGTGCCTGCCTGACTGCCAGCCTGCCTGCCTGCCGCTGCCTGCCTGCCTGCCAGCCTTTCCTGCCAGCCTTGGTGCTCCTCCTGCCAGCTTGCCAGCCTCGATGGTTCCTGCCAGCCTCCCTGCCAGCCAGCAACCCCACAACCATGCTGAAGCACAGCAAGCCTCAGCCATCTGCTGCCAGCCCTGGCAAGAGGGACAGGGGCTACCATCCCGCCCCCTGGCCGCTCACTCTGGTTCTGCCGGGCTTCTGCAGCACGGGCTCGCTCTTCTGGGCTGGGGCTTCTGCTGCTTCTGCTTCTGAGAGCTGATGACAAGCACTCCAGTACCAGCCACCTCCACAGCACCTGCACCCTTCACCCTGAGACTGAGCGACCAGAGGAGTGCCAGAGAGTCTTATAGCTTGTTTGTTAATAAAGTCTATTTTTGATTACACACTTGCTTCATTTCTTTTTTTTTAATAAAGTCTTGCTGAGGAAACTTTTAGAAATGTGTTTAAGCCTTTGCATGCTTGTGGGATGGGTTAAGATAGCAGTGGGATGGGTGAGATAGCTGTGGAATGGGCAGGGATACCTTAGGGATGGGTAATAATGTGGGATAGATAAACTCCAGTGCAAGCATAGTGGGACTGTATGGTCCACCCTCCCAGGTGCCACATCTATGGCCCTTTATTATCAATAACGATGTAATCATTGATCAACACATTTCAACATAAACACAATCTTTATTAAATGCCCTGTTCATTGTAAGGCCACTCAACATACATGCACAATCTCATCAGTGTGATGAGATAGGTTGAAGGAAGCATCCATTAAGCATCATCATCCTGTGTCTTGCCATCCACTGCTCCAGCTGGGGAGTTGCACCAGCGTTCAGGAGGTTGCGCTGCTTCTTCCCTTCACGTAAGGCTCTGTTGGGGCCTTGCACATCCTCAGTGTCTACAGGTTTCGCCCTTGCCTCCATTCCCCAGGCTCCATGTCCCCATTGCCTTGTTGGAGGTCCACGAGCCTGTTCTGCAAGACTGGGTAGCGGGTGCACATGAGATTGTGCAGGATGCAGCAAGCTTCCATGATCCTCCTCACGGTCTCTGGGCGATGCTGCATGGTGGTGAGAAGTACCTGGAACCTGTTGGCCAGGATGCAAAGGCATTCTCCACCACCGCCTTGCCCTGGACAGCCTGTAGTTGAAGATCCTCTCCATGGGTGAGGAGTCTGGAAGGGTAGGGCTTCATGAGGTAGGTTGTGAGGGAGAAGGCGTCATCCCCTACGATGAAGTAGCACACCTTGTGTGTCGTTGGGCAGGGGTTCTGGATCTGGGAAGCCCACGATGAGGTTGCGTTCCAGCTCCTCCTTGAGGTGACTGCGTTGTATACCTGGGCATCTGAAGATGAGCCGTTGCCTGAAGCATTCGATGTACATGAACTTGTAGTCAGCATCGACCATGGCGAAGAGGATGATGCTGAAGAACCCTTGTTAATTGAAATAAGTGGAGCCGACTTGGCTGGAGCTTTGCAGGCCACGTGCTTGCCATCTATGCTCCAACGGTGTGGGGAAGTTCCACCCTCTGATACCACTGCTCTGCAACTTTCTTCCAGCCTTCTTCAGTGGAGGGGCACTGGAGAGCTCCTCCAGTATTTTTCGATGATGCCCTGCACCACTTTCTGACCACAATGCTGATGGTGTTGGGTGGCACCCTCACGCCGTATTGCATGCTTCTGTAGGTGGTCCCTGAGGCCAGGTGGCGCAGAGTGAGTGCCACCTTGAGCCAGGTTCCAGGCTGGGCCGAGAAGTTGGTGTTTGCCTTGGTCAACCTGGGTCTTCAGCCGCTGCACAACTTCTTCAAACATGGCTGGAGACATCCTCATGAAGTTCTGGAATGCCTGAGTGTCTCGCTCCTGAGCTCCACCATCAACTTGTTTGTACAGTCATGTCTCTGCTCTTCTGGTGAACCATCTTCGTACCCAGACGCTTCTTTGCCGCCCCTTTTTCTTCCCGTAGTAGAGTTCACAGAGCCTGTAGATGGCTTCGCACTGTTGCAGAAGGATGGTGGCTGCCAAAGGACTGTGTTACGATCCATGGTGGGACATGACTGGATGCTGTGGAAGAGGAAGAGGCAGATGAAGGCTGCAGAGGGTCTGCAGCAGGGCTGCTGGACTGAAAGTGAGATCCAGATGTGTTGCTCCCCCTTTTTATAGGCAGTATAGGTGTCCCTTGGCATCCTCTAGGCATCCTGTAGACATCCTTAATATCCGAGATAGGCCCTCTGTGAACGTTTTTCCATTTTAAACGCTTTGTTTCCGTAGTGTGCATCCGTTCTGCATCCGTTTTGCATCCCGTTCCACGTTCCTCCTGCTCGAGCGGATGCAGAGTTGCATGGATGCGGAACGGATGCTAGCGAATATAGCAGATGCGTAACGGATACAGAACGGATGCCTAGCAGATGCGTAGTGGATGCAGAACGGATGGATTGGATAAATTTTCCGCGCAAAGTTTTGAGCAGCTCAAAAAACTTTCTGAGCAGATGAAACGTCAATAAACGGAATGCTGGACGGATAGAGAGGAAGCAAAACGGAGGCAGTGAGTACATCGCGTTAACCAATGGATGGCAAGGTTTTTTTGTGTTTTACATCCTCTTTGCATCTGTTGGTGCAGTGTGACAGGGGCTTTAAATAAGCATTGTGGAAGGAAGGAAAGAAGTCATATGCCACATGAGGGATTTTTGTGTAAAGTTTTATATTTAGGATATCTCAAGATTTTGTAGCTTATAAAGATATTCTAATGCATTAGGTTAGGGCTGTAGTCAGGACCTGCCACTATGTTGGTGTGTAAAAATTTTCTGTTAATAATTGTGAATATAGTTCATAAGTGATGGATTGATTGGTTTGATTATTAAGTGGGGTTTACTAGGAGTTATAACGAATAAATGAATTTTAAAATGTGATGGTAGAGGACCCAAAAGGGTAAATACATGAACATTTGGAAACATTCAACTTACTTTTTTTTAAATAACTGGCCTGGTTCTGTTCAATTTTTAATTCAGTTCTAGATCTTAGCTGCAACCTCTCCCAACCAGATGCCCTCCAACATCACGTCCTGTTTTCCATCTTCTGGAGGGTGAAAATGTATATAAATGGGTTATGATTGTTCCATGATGTTTGAATAGATTATATTATTTTTAGTTATGCTTTTAATTTTTCATTTCATTCCTGTTTGGAGGTCAGACTATGAGCTTCGAATCAGACAAAGAATTATCTGAGGAATAAGACTAAGGAATTCTTGAGACACCAACTTATGGAAGGCTCTCTTAGTGCTTATCTAAAAGCTCAGAATATTGTAGCCTATCCCTTATCTTTCTTCAGAAACATTCACTTATGAATTAGTCCACCTCAATGCGGTGCTTATTCTTCCTTTGGAAGTATCCCAAGAGTTTTATTGGGTACTTTTGCTGCCAACTTTGGGACAACAGTAGAACTCATTGCTACTGTTCCAGGCTTTGAAAAGGCATAGTAGATCTTGCTTTATTCATGCCTTCAACTGTGTCTTAGTGTTTGATTGAACTGTCTGATGCCACCACACAAGAACTTCCCCTCTATTTTGTATTTTGAATTCTGTAAAAAATATGGCTCTATGGAAAGAAGTTATGGATCTAGTTTTTATGACAGCCCCCAAAGGATTGTAGGAGGATTGCTGAATGTTTGTTGCTTTGATTCTTTCATGAGGAAATACATGTACAAATGAATTATTATTGTACAAATAAATGTACAAATACTGTGTTTCTCACATAATAAGGCCGGGCCTTATTTTTTTTTGACTCCCGAAAAGATGGCTAGGCCATCTTTAATTCCCCCCCCTTGCATCCTTGGGTGGGTGGGCGGCGACAGCTTGGATGTTCGGGAGACCTTCCACCACCGTTGCTTGCCCTTCTCCCTTGTTGCCGCGGTATTAGAGCAATGCCTTGGCATTTGACACAGCCACGTGAGGCCAGTCAGGGCTCCTCCCTGCAACCGGAGCCCTGAGGAGACACTTGGCTTCAGGATCTCCCGTCGCCGCCTTCTGAGGGAAAGCGCTCGACCGAGAGGATCTCTCCCACTCTCTCTCTCTCTCTCTCTCCCCACAAGGTCAATGTTTGCGTGCAGCTGAGGAGGAGGAGGCTGCATCCCAGTTTCTCCTGCTTGCTGAGAAGGTGAGGTACAGCTGCGGCTTTGCAGAGCAAGCAAAGCATTTGACTCGGCCTCGGGTGAGATTTGGGAACGAGGGACAGGAGGAGGCCACGCACGCACCCGCGGCTTGCAACTTCGCCAGCTCTGCCCAGCCCGCACGGGCTCTAGCACGGCCCTGGCGGGAATGAGCTGCAGGGTCCAGCGGGAGGTGCTCGCTCCTTGGTGAGAGCTCTGCTGTCCGGGAAGGATGGTGCCCACCTGTCACTTAGCCATGTGGGCACCAGCGCAGCTGACAGGCGGGCCCTCCTTCCTGGTGCTCTCACAGAGCTCTCACGCAAAGGCGCAGTGAATAGCTCCCGCCAGATCTTTCGCTTATCCCGCCAAGGGCCGCGCCAGACGCCGTGTGGGCTGGGCAAGAGCCAGGAAAGCAAGCTTGCGAGTGCGAGCGTGTCTCCTACCCCCTGCCTCTTCGTTATCCCAATCTATACTGGGCGAGCAGCGGCTTTGCTTGCTCGTGCAAAGTGCGGCTTCTTCTCACCTCTCAGCAAGCAGAGGACCGGGCTGCAGCCTCTCCTCCTCAGCCGCAAACGCAGACATTGGACCTTGTGGGGAGAAGAGAGAGTGGGAGAGATTCCTCACGGTTTAGTGCTTTCCGCTTGGAAGGCGGCGATAGGGAAGCGGCCTGAAGCCAAGTGTCTCCTCAGGGGCTCCGGTTGCAGGGAGGAGGCCTTGACTAGAGCCACACGTGGCTGCACCAAATGGCAAGGCGTAGCTCTAACGGCCGCGGCAGCAAGGAGAAGGGAAAGCAACGGTGGCAGAAGGTCTCTGATATGAAGTGCCCACACCAACGCAGGCAGCACCATATGCCGGCATGCAAGACATTCCTAAATGCAAGCCCCCCGCCATTCCCCCCTATTTTGCATGTTTTAATATGGGCCTTAATTGGGGAGGGGCTTTAATTTGATTTGATGCATAAAACATGTTGGGGCTTCCTATTGGTGGAGGCCGTATTGTTGGAGAAACACGGTAACTGTTGTAAGAATATGCTGTTTGAATAGATCTGGATAGAGGCTATTTTGGCTACATTTTTGGAGGCAAGTAGATGATTTTATCACATCTGTGGGTAGAATTTTTGTTTTCCTGGGGTATACAATTTTGGAGTACAGTAGTTCTTCCTCTTCCTCCTCCTTCTCCTCCTGCTCAATGTTAAAATGTTTAAGGATTTTCCCCTACAGGTTTTTTTTCCACTCTCAGTATGTTGGTGAAAACAATGCTTTATAAGCAGTTCTGGAGCAGAAGGGGTTTTTGGGGTTGTAGAAAAATTATTGTAACCACATGTTCAAGATTCTTGCACTCTTTAGCGCAAGCTCTACAACCATGCATACATTTGTAAGCTTGTGTAAATTTGCAATAAGAGACTAACAAGCCCAAGCTAACTGATGTCTTTAATCAGAATTTGTTTTCCCTGTACAGGTCCCAAATCATCTGTGGAAGGAAGGAGCACCGCTGCAGCTATAAAGAAAGCAGCTGGTTCAAGCTAATTGGCATGTACAGCAGCATTAGCATAATTAATCAAATTGTAAAAATGTGGTGAATATATACATGTTTTCAAATTATTTAAGGAAGTTTGGCAGAGAGGCCATGATTGATTGCAAGAGGAAGTTGAAAAGCATCTTCATGCTTTTTAATGCATTATATTGTCTCCATTAAAAATGCAGATTCTTGTAACTACCGGTATACAATCCATTTCTTTAATTTTTTGCAGGGAGGGCTTGATAAATTTTGAGAAGAGACAGGCGGGTAAGCTTGTCATTTTGTTTCCACCATTCCAGATCACAATTAAATGGTCTACAGGAAATCTGAGAATTTAATTTTGTTTTTAGAGAGAAACAGGAGACAATGTATCTACAGAGCTTAACATTTTCTTTCTTTTTTTGAAAATTTTATTTGGGTGTTTTCACAAAAACACAAATACAAAATAAAACATCTTTTTTTCGAAAAACTAGCATGGTTCGCCAGGTTATATATCTTCATACAGACACCAAATCAAATTTCAAATGCTCATTTTATATATCTATTCCATATCTATTACCGTTTTATATTATTTCATACAATAGTTTTCCCCTCTTTTTAATTTTCTCAACTTTATTTTATTGATCTCATCTCAATTCAAATCATTATATTTAATACTTTTGTCTGTCTGTTTCAACTTCATATTATCTTTCTTATTAAACAAATTTTTTTCCCTGTAGTTACCAAATTGGAGTAATAGAACGCCTTATATGTCTTTATTTTATCCATTCAAACTCGTTAATTTAAGCTTCAATGTATACCTTTAAGATATAGATTCATATAATACATAACTTCCTAGTTGAATTCTGCTTGTACATTCTTAAAATAACACATTATTCTGAAAAAGAACTTTATATATATATATATATTCGTTATGTATTTATGTTAATGTATGTATGTATGTATGTATAATGTTATGTATAATGTATATGTATATGTATTATGTATATGTATGTAAATAAAGCAAACATTCGCATTCCAATTCAATTCTATCAATTATGATTCAATTAAAAATCTTAACCATCTTTAAACATTTCCTTTCAAATTAAAATTCATACTCTTGGAACACTTAAAAACTTTCCGTAGTTAATTCTTTTTTTTTCATATGTTGCTCATTTATATTTTTATAAATGCATACTAACAAATTAGAAAATGTTCCATTTAATTCTCTCTCAATCATTTTAATTCATTTATTTATTACCACGCAATTCAACTACCTTAACAGTAAATATTTTATCCATACATTTTAATCATGTTTTCCAAAATTATTTCTGTTTTGTAATATAACAATGCTAATATTATGTACCTTGCAGAATCCTTTTGCAATTAATTTTTCACCATTTATCTCTAAACAAGCTTATTGTTACAATCCTTATATCTTATACCCTATTTCTCCATTTCTTGTTTCTGTCTTTTACAGCTTCTTTCCTGCCTTCTTCCCTCTTCTTCCCCTCCTCTTTTTACCCCCGTCATCTCTCTACTTCTTAACTCTCCTCATCTGTAATCCCTCTTCTGTTTGCTTTCTAAAGGCTAGGTCACACTGGCCAATGGATGCAAAACGTATGTAAAAAAGGACCAGCAGCGGTATGTAAAAGGCACCAATTTTCATCTGTTGTTAATCCGCTCTCAAAAGTGCCCCAAATTTGCATAACAGAATGGACAACAACAAAGGAACGGACGGGGGAGGATGTAGCGGGGGATGTAAGCGGCATGTTCGTAGGGAAAGCCTAGCCGGATGGAAGCGGATGAGCCACATCCGCACGGGCTTCTGGGGGAGAACAGCAAGCGGAGCGCATAGCGGAAGGAGTGGATGCGTAGCGGGATGATGCGATGCCATCACGGCGCCTATAGGAATGCATAGCGGATGCCTAGCGGATGCCAAAGTGTTCACTGCGCATGCGGGGGAGGATGAATCTGCATAAGTTCGCGGATTAAAAGGATGCAGCTCGCAAGCAGGTTCACCATTCAGAGGAAAGACTGCTGCCAGAGACATGCTTGAAGAGAACACCATGGGGGAAGAAGAGGAAGCGCTGTGCCTACTCCTGCCAGCCGTGGCAAGAAGGACACTACCAGGACTTCCCACAGCAGAGGCAGCCCTTCCCAGTCCAGGCCCAATTTCCCGGATACCACAGACGCCTGCAGTGAACCAGCTGCAGACCAGACAGCCCCACTCACACTCCTCCTTCTTCCACCCCACAGCCTAAGCCCTTCTCAGAACTCTGTCATCAGTCTTGGGCCTTCTACATCCCAAGGTACTTGAGGAAGCTGCCTCTCAACCTCACGGGACTGTAGTCATGCTCTCTGAGAACTTTTCTGCAGCACACCATCTCTGTTTGTAGCTCTCGGCGGCCTAGGCACCCCAATGGCGCTCAGACGAGCAGTCCCCAGCAACAGCCACCCTTCCACGTCCCTGGCCCTTTACATCTGAGACCATCTGAGAAGAGTGCCAGAGACTGAGTTGTTACTGTTCCCTTATGCTATCCTTATCTTTGCTTAAAGACCACTTTATTGGGTCATTTTGGCTTTTTAATAAGTCATACAGTTTGTTATTAATAAGGTTATTCCTTTGGCTTCACACACTTTGGTTCATTTTTTTTACTTAATAAAGTGTTGGGAAAACTTTGAAAAAATGTTAAGCCTTTGCATGTTTGGTGGGAGTGGGTAAGGATAGCTGTGGGATGGGTAAGGATAGCTTGTGGGATAAGGATAAGTTGTGGGATAGATAAACCTCAGTGCAAGCATAGTGGACTGTATGGTCCACCCTCTCCCGCTGCCACACATATGGCCCTTTATTATCAATAACAATTTTAATCAATGTGCATCAACACATTTCAAAAATAAACACAACTCTTTATTAATGCCTATTCACATTGTAAGGCCATTCCTGCGAGAAATGGACAATCTCACAGTGTGATGAGACAGGCTCAAGGAAGCATCGATTAAGCATTTACCATCCTGTCTTGCCACTCACTGTCCAGCTGGGGAGTTTGCACCAGTGTTTCAGAGGTTGCGCTGCTTTTCCTCCATGTGAAGCTCTGTTGGGGCTTGCACATCCACAGTGTCTGTCAGGTTTAGTCCTTGCTCCATTCATCAGCTCCATGTCCCCTTGGCCTTGTTGACCGGTGCCACAAGCCTTTTCTGCAACACTGGAGTGAGCGGGTGCGCTATGAGATTGTGCATACAGCTTCGCATGATGGCTCCTTACGGGTACTGTGGGTGATAGCTGCATGGTGGTGAGAAGTAACGCTGGAAGCCTGTTGGCGGCAGGAATGCCAAAGGTTGTCTCCACCACCCGTCCTTGGCCCTGGAGATCTGTAGTTGAAGATCCTCTCTTCACGGGTGAAGTAATCTGGAAGTGTAGGGCTTCATGAGGTAGGTTTCTGACGGGAGAAGGCGTTATCCCCCACGATTTTGAGGTAGGGCACATTCTTGTGTGTCATTGGGTAGGGGGTCTGGTCTTGGGAAACCACGGATGAGGGTTGCTTCCGAGCTCCTCCTTTTGAGGTGACGGTCGTTGTATACCTGGGCTTCTTCAGCATCATCCTCTTCGCCATGGTGGATGCTGACTACAAGTTCATGTACATCGATGCTTCAGGCCAGACGGCTTCATCCTTCAGATGCCGCAGGTATACAAGCGCCAGTCACCTCAAGGAGGAGCTGGAACGGCAACTCATTCGTGGTTTAACAGATCCAGACCCCCTAGCCCAATGACACACAAGATGTGGCCCTACTTCTCGTGGGGGATAACGCTTTCCCTCAGAACCTACCTCATGAAGCCCTACACTTCCAGATACTCACCCCGTGAAGAGAGGATCTTCAACTACAGACTGTCCAGGGCAAGACGGGTGGTGGAAGAAGCACCTTTTTGCATCCTGCCACAGGTTCCAGGTTAACTTCTCACCACCATGCAGTATCCCCACAAGACCGTAAGGAGCATCCAATGGAAGCTGAATGCACAATCTCATGCGCACGCCGCTACTCAGTGTTGCCAGAAAAGGGCTTGTGGACCGTCAACAAGGGCAATTGGGACATGGAGCCTGATGAATGGAGGCAGGACTAAACCTGACAGAACTGTGGATGTGCAAGGCCCGCAACAGAGCTTCACATGGAGGGAAGAAGCAGCGAACGCTCCTGAAACACTGGTGGCACAACTCCCCAGCTGGAGGCAGTGGAGTGGCAAGAAGGATGGTAAATGCTTAATGGAGCTTCCCTTGAGCCTGTCTCATCCACTGATGAGATTGTGCATGTATGTGAGTGGCCTTACAATGAATAAGGGCATTAATAAAGAGTTGTGTTTATTTTTGAAATGTGTTGATCATGAATTAAATTGTTATTGATAATAAAGGGCCATATGTGTGGCAGCTGGGGAGGGTGGACCCATACAAGTCCCCACTATGCTTGGCACTGGAGGTTATCTATCCCACAAACTATCCTTATCCCCACAGCTATGCCTTACCCATCCCACACGCTATCCTTACCCATCCCCACAAACATGCAAAGGCTTAACACTTTTTCAAAGTTTTCCCCAACACTTTATTAAGTTAAAAAAAAATTGAACGCAAGTGTGTGAAGCAAAATAACCTTTTAAAAAAAACTGTATGACTTTATTAAAAACGCAAAATGACCGCAAGTAAAGTGCTTTAAGCAAAGATAAAAGGTAGAATTAAGGTGAACAGGTAACAACTCAGTCTCTGGCACTCCTTCTCAGATGGTCTCAGATGTAAAGGGGCCAGGGACTGTGGAGGTGGCTGTTTGCTGGAACTGCTGGTCTGAAGGCGCCATTGGGGTTGCCTGGCCCCGAGGAGTACAACAGGGAGATGGTGTGTGCAGAAAGCTCTCAGAGAGCTGACTCAGTCCCGTGAGGTTTGAGAGGCACTTCCTCAAGTACCTGGGATGTGAGGCCCAAGACTGAGACAGATGTTCTGAGGAATGGGGCTTGGCTGTGGGGTGGAAAGAAGGAGGGTGTAGTGGGGCTGTCTGGTCTGCAGCTGGGTCGCTGATGCGTCTGTGGTATCCGACGAAATCTGGGCCTGGACTGGAAGGGCTGCCTCTGCTGTGGGAAGTCCTGGTAGTGGTCCTCTTGCCAGGGCTGGCAGGAGTAGGCACAGGCTTCCTCTTCTTCCGCCATGGTGTTCTCTCAAGATGTCTCTTGGCAGCAGGTCCCTTTCCTCTGAATGGTGACACTGCTTGCGAGCTGCCATCCTTTTATATCCGCGAAGCTTATGCAATTCATCCTCCCGCATGCGCAGTGAACACTTTGCATCCGCTAGGCATCCGCTATGCATCCTAGACGGCGTCCGTGATCATCCGCAATCATCCGCTACGGCATCCCACTCCTTCCCGCTATGCGCCGCTTTGCTGTTCTCCCCCAGAAGCTCAATGCGGATGTGGTCATCCGCTTCCATCCGCTAGGCTTCCTACGAACATCCGCTTTACATCCCGCTACATCCCCCCCGTCCGTTCCTTTCTGTTGTTGTCCATTCTGTTTATGCAAATTTGGGGCACTTTTGAGAGCGGATACAACAGAATGGAAAATTGTGTCCTTTTTACAAATACGGCTGTGTCCTTTTTAGCATACGTTTTGCATCCATGGCAGTGTGACCTAGCCTTTAGAAAGACAACAGAAGAGGGGAAATACAGATGAGAGAGTAGAAAGTTAGAGGAGAGGGGTAAAAGAGGGGGGAAGAAGAGGGGGAAGAAAGGCAAGGAAAAGAAGCTGTAAAAAGACAGAAAACAAAGAAATGGAGAAATAGGGTATAAAGATATAAGGATGTAACAATAAGCTTGTTTAGACGATAATGGTGAAAAAATTAATTGCAAAAGGGAATTCTGCAAAGGTGAGCATAAGATAGCATTGTTATATTAACAAAACAAGAAATAATTTTGGATAAACATGATTAAAATGATGGATTAAATATTTACTGTAAGGTGTTGAATGCTTGGTAAATAAATAAATGAAATTAAAAATGATTGAGAGAATTAAATGGGAACATTTTTAAATTGTTAGTAAATGATTTATAAAATATAAATGAGAAATATGAAAAAAAAAAGAATTAAGCTACGGAAAGTTTTATAAGTGTTCCAAGGAAGTATGATAATTTAATTGAAAGGAAATGTAAAGATGTTAAGATTTTTAATGAATATTAATGATAGAAATTGATTGGGAATGGAATGTGTGCTTTATTTACATACATATACATATACATATACATATACATATACATATAGCATATAATACTATACATACATACCATAACATAACATACATACATATATATATATATATATTCTTTTTCAGAATACAAATGTGTTATTTTAAAGATGTAACCAAGCAGAATTCACTGGAAAGTTATGTATTATATTGAATGGCTATAAATCTTAAAAGGTAATACATTGAAGCTTAAATAAGAGTTTGAAACTGGATTAAAATTAAAAGATATAAGGGTGTCACTCACTCCAATTGTAACTAACAGGAAAAATTTGTTTAATAAGAAAAGATAATATGAAGTTGAAACAGGACAGACAAAAGGTATAAATAAATGATTATGAATGAGATGAGATAATTAAAATAAAGTTGAGAAAAATTCAAAAAGAGGGGAAAAAACTATGTAGAAAATATAAAACGGTAATAAGAATATGGAATAGAATATAAAAATGAGCCCATGAAATTGAGTTTTGGTGTCTGTTATGAAAAGAAGTGATAACCTGGGACCTCAAAAAAGATGTTTTATTTGTATTTTGTTTTTGTGAAAACCCAAATAAAATTTTCAAAAAAAGAAAAGAAAATGTTAAGCTCTGTAGATACATTGTCTCCTGTTTCTCTCTAAAAACAAAAATAAATTCTCAGATTTCTGTAGACCATTAAATTGTGACTGAATGGTGGAAACAAAATGCAAGCTTACCCGCCTTCTCTTCTCAAAATTTATCAGCCCTCCCTGCAAAAAATAAAGAAATGGATTGTATACCGGTAGTTACAAAATCTGCATTTTTAATGGAGACAATAAAATGCATAAAAAGCATGAAGATGCTTTTCAACTTCACTCTGCAATCAATCATGGCCTCTCTGCCAAACTTCCTTAAATAATTTGAAAACATGTATATATTCACCACATTTTACAATGATTTAATTATGCTAATGCTGCTGTACATGCCTATTAGCTTGAACCAGCTGCTTTCTTTATAGCTGCAGGGTGTCCTTCCCTTCCCACAGATGATTTGGGACTGTACAGGGAACAAATCTGACTTAAAGACATCAGTTAGCTTTGGGCTTGTAGTCTCTTATGTGGCACAATTTACACAAGTTACAAATGTATGCATGTTGTAGAGCTTGCTAAAGAGTGCAAGAATCTTGAATCATGTGGTTACAAATAATTTTTCTACAACCCCAAAACCCCTTCTGTCCAGAACTGTTATAAAGCATTGTTTCACCAACTACTGAGATGGGAAAACTGTAGGGGAAAATCCTTAAACATTTTAACATTGGAGGAGGAGGAGGAGGAGGAGGAGGAGGAGGAACTACTGTACCTCCAAAATGTATACCCAGGAACAACAAAAATTCTACCCACATATGTGATTAAAATCAATCTACTTGGCCTCCCAAAATGTGCTGCCAAAATAAGCCTCTATTCCAGATCTATTCAAACAGCATATTCTTACAAATGTACCGTGTTTCTCCAACAATACGGCCTCCACCAATAGGAAGCCCCAACATGTTTTATTGGCATCAAATCAAATTAAGCCCCTCCCCCAAATTAAGGCCCATATTAAACATGCAAAATAGGGGGGGAATGGCGGGGGGG
>BHFT01002454.1:0-43743 GCA_004320025.1 Laticauda laticaudata
GGGACCATGGTCTACTGAACATACTAGACATTAAGAAATATACATCAAATAAGGATCCTATCTGTCTTCTGGTATGAGATTTGGAGTGGCAAACCACTAATCGGGGCAATGACTTATTTGGTTGTTGAATGCCTAGGTTTACACTCAATACATTCTTTCAATTCATTGGATCGTTTATAGAAAATATACTAAGAGAGTCATAGCACGAGCTATGAGTGTCAACTAATAGTCACAGAACAACAAGAAACAACGAACAAACTATGAAAACTAGCATGATGCCAAAGAAAAATCTAAATATTATTAGAAATAACACTAGAACGCCTTTTCGCAACATTACCAAAGTCTAAACCAGGCATAGTAATATCTCTGAAAGCATGAAATAGATAAGCTAAATTAAATAAAATAATCCACTCAATCAATTTGCTTAGCTACAACCACAAATTTAATTTCTATGCTTTTCTGTAATGTCTCTTGAAATGCACAAGGAAAAAATAAAAGTAACTGCGCGTTTCAGTGAGAGAGGGTTTGAAAAATACTCACTCCATTTTACAGTCATATAGCAGAAGATTGCAAAAGTGTCGGACTGGATATGCAACATGGATTACTCTGTTTGGGAACTGTAGCGAAGTATCTTACAAGATATTTTTCAAAAAGGATCAAGAATATGGCCACGTTCTAGCAGCCAAATAAGTGGGATGCTGTGGTGATGCAAATTGGTTAAATTGCAGTGTTGCAAGGCTGACTTTGTCTGCTGCCGAGGGAGTTCGTAGCATAAAGGACCCACCTAAGACTACACAAGTCTCTTTCAATTACGGGATTGAAACTACCTCAGCACCTTTTAGCTCCTCATCCTCTTCCAAGGTCAGCTTCTAGATAAATCATGAAGAACAGCGTACACAGATTGAGTTGGGGGCGCATAATATGCACTAGACCCTCTATACGAGAGGCCACACATTACAAGAGTCTGTAAAAACAGGCCTACAGGCCGCTATCGCAAGCGATCACATATTATCCGAGCTTGTTCAAAAATAACTAACACGGTGCCTAATTGCTAGAGCCGAGAGATATGGGTGTATGCCTAGATCTTCACACACACTAAAAAAGGAATAGGGTGCTAACAAAGAAGGATAATGTGATCTCATAGAGAGAGATAATTAGGTAGTGGCTATACAACAGATATCTCTGAGATACTATAGAAAATGATGTTAACAGTTCAATCTATCACACACCTATAGTAGTTACACTCTCACCAGCATCGAGCATTCACACCGAGTTAAGTCTTCTGAGTACCAATGCTGCTCTAATCTGAACAGGATATTTACAGTTTACCCATGCAAAATAAATTTTTCGAGATACTATCCAAAAGCACGTACTATATTTAGTGGAATCTCGCTCACGGTTTAAACATCAGCAGATCCACGAGATATTGTGACAACATTATTTAATGGCGGAGAAATACTGAGTCTGACTAAATCACACCTTTGAACAGAGACACTGAAATAGTTTTGCTTTGAGAAAGCAGGTCAACAGTTTCACAACGAAAATAGGTATTTCAAGCACTAAGTCCAAGAATAAACCCCGCACTCACTTATTATATGATAAATGAAACACTCTTGTCTCTCACAAGATGACAATAAGTGTTTTTTAAAACTGTAAGGCAAATATAAAGTGAACATGGAGTGAATACGAGAGCAGCAACGTTTTTTGTGGATAATGTGTGTTTTCCAATTGATGTAAATATGAGTATTGTTGAAATTAACTATTAAAAATTTTTCACAAGCACTTATATATTAACCATATAATTAAGGTACCCATTAGGAATAAACAGGATCGGCTATCTAATTTGTATCATTGAAAAGCACTTCCCAGGTCTTCCCATGGAAAGGCCAAACGAACAGGCCCCCGAAGATTCTATACTTCACTAATAAATAGATGGGAACAGTTCAATATAACTCTATCTCACGCGTTTAACAGTAGACTGGAAACACAGTAAGTCTTTCTCGGCAAAGAAACTACTGAGAACTACGGAGTATCGAGCTGGACTCCATCATCTAGATGCCCGAAAAGACAATCCAGCTTCACGGAGATCACACAAATTCTAAATAGAATAATTGAACGGAAGGAGATGGTTTAAGTGAAATGCACTTGTACTCACATACAAGCACAGCCAAACAACACAGTACGACAAAAAAAAACGAGAGAGCGAGCGACTCGAATACACAGATAAAAATATAATTCGAGAGAGACAAGAATTAATGCAGGGGGGGGGAACGGCGAGAAGTTTACACATAATGAGAGAGCGTTATACACCACTACAATAGAAGCCACACACGCCAAAAAGATTTAGCAGTCCAACGCACTCCACGCACTTAGTACTTGCAACAATCAATAATACAGTAAACTCGATTATTTTATGAACAAGAGAGCTCGAGAAATATTGAAAAACACTCACCATTTGTGGAATGATGATTCTCTCTTGGCTCCGCGTGGTATGAAGACATGCTGTGAAAAACGTTAGGTATAATGGGGTAACAATCAGTCTCAAAGCGCAGCACAAACCTAGACTTCTCAACTACATTTGGGAAATCGGGTTGGAAGCGGGGAGAGTCAAAACACTGGACTACTCAAAAGCCCGCTTCCCTTCCATATTATTTGTAAGACAATATCAGACCTTGTCTCGACAGAGGCGAGAGACCTATACTTAGTGCCTGTATGCGCCTATTCCGAACCACTACTTCAGCCATGACGCCGAGTTTGCCCGACACGAGAATGATCGCGATGGAGAGTGACCACAGAGTCATTACACACGCTATATCCCCCATAATAACATGGGTTACGACAGTCTTCACGAGGAATGAACCGCAGTTTAACCAGCTACGTCCACTTGCTGAGTTTGAACGACGAAAGCTCCCCACGCTGAAAAGGAAGCTTACCACATAGCTCGTGACTCCATCACAGTATAATTCAACTACGTAGGACTACAGACTTTAATGTAGGTGAGTTATGTGGTGCTTAAACTTTCTAATTATGCAAGGTGGGTCTGAACAAATTTCCTGAGTGGTCTAAGTATACTGATATGTGAACCAATTCAATCTGAGAAGAGATTAAAGATAAGATTAATATAACTATCTTTTTGTTATAGAAGCTAGATTTGGGGGTTTCACTAGGAACATCCCAGAGAGCTGCCACTCGTGTGTGAATACGTGCCGCAAATAAAACATTAATGGCGTAAATTGCAATCATGATGTATACTGATAAGCAGGTTCGAGAATATCGAGGCATGGTTATGTATTAGCATATCCACAGGTATCTGAATTCTGAGCGGCTTCCATTTTTTGTCACAAAAGCAGAAAATTGTTACACATGAAATTATCACAGGAGACTATGAATATAATTGGTGATTAGAATAAACCTTGATATCGGCTTGTAGAGAGAAAAACGCAGAAAGAGAATTTAAGACCCCCATGAATACAGTGTGGTCATACCACCTACAGGTGTGGATAATAACACTAAATGAACAACTTATACATAATGTCTTCGTTTTAATTAAATACAATAATAGTGCCTTTACTACATGAACGTCATTTAAAATGTCAGGACTAGGCATAATTGTGAAATCTCTCTTATGTGACATTTTTTGTCCACCTGTGGCATTCGATCCTTCCCAATGGAGGATCAATGATAAAATGAATTATGGTTCTTTTTTTGGCAGTCTTTGAAAATGTAGAAAGAATTACTTATAACTTAAAAAAGACAAAGGAATTACCTATCAGCTATATCAATTGCACGAGCTTCTTTAAACTGTGATAAGATGGAAGGAGAGTGTTTTCTAAATTATAATAGAGCAAGATTAATAAGGTTACATCTCGAACAGGTAAGGAAAATAGATAAATATGATCTGTCAATAGCTATCATGATATATCTATAAACAAGGCTTTAGTTAGGAGCGACAGAAAGAGTAGAAATTCCCTTAAGTTAGACAAGGATGTCAACAATCGTAAATATCAAATCCAAGTTTGGCACATCTTATGTATAGGGTAGAGATATGATGTTACAACTTGCAATATAGACTTAAATTTGATGTACACCCATCACCGTTTGATAAAAACATAACCACCCTTGTCTCCATGGACCCTTACTAATGACTGAAATCTCTACAGACCTTTTAGCGATACTATTTTGGGATGAACATCTTTGAATGAATGTCGGAGTAGGGAAACATGGACTTAATACCAGAGGAAAAAAACCTGACAAGCAACTACAGGAACCAAGAAGCACTATTCAGGCATCGCAGTCCCCGGCTGAGGCACATCTTTTCATTCTTTTATGGAGCAAATTTTCAAAACCAACACATTCTTAGTTAGCGAGTAGACAAGATACGATGACCACAACCGCATACGTTTCAAGGGCGAATTTTAAAAAAGGAATGCAAAATGAACAGCTGTCTGAACAAGGAATACCATAACATCCTTCCATTTCCTGAATAAATCCTTCATTCCCAACTTTCCTGTCAGAGCTCAAAGAGGCTTTCTTTTTTTTTTTTTTTTTGAAAAGAATTTTATATTTTCCTACAAAACAACACATAACAATACACAACATTAAAAACATCTACTCTCATATCATACTTTTTCCGGTGTGTGGTTTGGGTTCATCAGTTTTGTGCATTCATCTTGTAGTCCAGTTGCAGTTATAATTGCATAAACAATTCATATTTAATCAATCCATATCCTAAATATTACTTGACTAAAAAAGAAAAATAAAAAGAAATTTTGTTTTGAACTATACTTTTTAATCAATGTCATGCTTGTGTGAGATTATCAATTACTTTAAACAATTTATTCTACTACAAATCAAATAATCGTAGCAAAATCAAAATCCTAAAAAACCGCTTTAATAGATAAAGTATTAATGTTCTAATGTATACGTATTTTAATTCATCTTAGCCATTGATAAAAAAAAAAATCCCTCAAAATTTCATAAATTGTTATCTTCTTGCTCTATGTCTAATTTTCAAAATGTCAATTCTAACTCATCTCAGCACATTCCAATATTTCTTAATAATTTCTTTTCTTCCTTAATGGTATTTCCCTTTCTCATTCTTTTTCTTTATTACTATGATCCAATTTTTATAGCAAATACATCCTACGCCGCTGGTTAAATCTACAGTGTTACAATCAACATATTTCAAATCTTTAATTATATGATGTCCAGGATTAAAATTCCCAATTAAAAAAACTCTGGTTTCAAGTCTATTGTGTTTTCTTTGTCATTTTTTTCAACCACCTGTTGAAATGTTTAGTCCAGCATATTTTCTGGCATCCTCACAAGTCCAAACACCACATATGAATCAGGTATGGGAGCCAGTATCTGATGACATTTCAAACAATTTTTCAGATTTGTTTTCTTGAAACATTCCTTCGCTAATTTCACTTGTCGGCGTTCTTTGTCGGGGCCGATTGTTCTTGAACATTCTGCTATTTGGTGTTCCTTGTCGGGCGATAGTGGTACAGTGGGAAGTGCCACCTGTAAAACATTTATAAACAAAGTTTTCTTTATATGCTGTTGACCATTGTCATTTTATAATTTTGAGACCAAGTTTTTGCCATTTCTCTAAATTCAATCCCATATCCAATTTCTTCCCCCAAAGCAAATCATCAGTTTCTTTAACTTGTTCTTCCTCTAAACTTAGATTCCCCAATAAATAACCCCTATAATTTTTTAATCACTTTCCTCAATTCAGTACCATCAAATAATCTTATCTAAATCAGTCTGTTTTATCATCAAATCCTTCCGTTTTAAAATCTTCATCATATCTTTGAGTGTATTTTCCGCATATGAACCAATTCATCCTTATACCCGTTGTTCCTCTAAGTTTGGATCGATTTTAAGTCCACCTTTTCATTCTACAATTCCCCATACTAACTGTTTGTTCTTTTTTATAGATCATAGGATAGGAAATGCTTCAATCGTCGATAAGCCAAACTGAATTTTCAAATAACATTGTTATTTTTTATCTTCTCCCAATTTAACCACAAAGACTCCCGTATATACATGTCTTCTGAAATCCCTGTGTTTTAAGTTCCCGTGTAACATAAACCAAGCAAGCAAGCCCAACAGTAAATCAATGTCCTTCTAATTCAACAATCTATGCTTTCTTAATGTTATCCATTTCTTTGACCCAACATCAAACTTGCAGCCTTTGATAAATACCGTTCCAATTAGGCAGGCCAAAACCTCCTCTAATTCTAGCATCTTGAAAAACGCTTTAAACTTTATTCTCGCTCTCTTTTACCTTGCCATATAAACTTCACATGATTTATTTAAATCTTCAAAAAGTTTTTCAAATCTAATTGGTACTTGTTTGAAAGAGAAATAAAATCTGGGTAAAATTTCATCTTAATTGTTGAGATTCTCCTATTATTGACAATTGCAAGCTTCCCCACTTTCTTTCAAGTCTGGTAATTATTGGTTGTTTGAGTTTGTATAATTATTTCTCTTTTAATGTGCTACATCTTGCTGAATCAAATATATCCCCAGATACTTAACCTTATTTGTAACTTGGATTTTCAAAAGATTGTCAGTTCCTTCCTTTGTCTCAGTAACATGTTTTTGTTAGAATCTTTGTTTATCTTTTATTTATTTTCAAGCCAGCCATATCACCTATATATCTCAATCCTTTTCCAATAACATTTGGAGGCGGTTTCGTAACGGGTTTCCAAAAATAAAGAGCTAAATCGTCGAGCAAAGAGTCTTTGTAGTTGAATTCTTCTTTTTTAATTTTCAATTCCTGTTATACTTTGTAATCATCCCTAATATTTCTTATTCAACACTTCAAAGTCAATACGGAATAACAAAGGAGAGGTAGATAGAGGACAAACAAAAATCTTGTCTTGTGCTCCTTTCTTTAATTCATGAATAAGATCTGTAAATCCCCTCCATCCATTACCTTTGGCTGTCTGGTTTATGTATATATATGGCTTCGTATTGCTTGAATAAATTTCTCTGGGCAACATGCCCAGTCTGTGTCCAATAGTGAATAACATAAATCTCCAGTTCACGTTAGTACCAGAGCCTTTTGAAGCATCTAGAAATATCAAAAGCCATTTGGCTTCTCAGGATGAAGTCGCCTCATAAATATTGACCAAAGTATCCAAGATTACTCTCATATTGTCTCTAATGTGGTCTCTTTGAGCAAGTAAATCCATTTTGAATCTGGGTGAATAAACAATTAGTTTAAGTATTTTTTTTCAGTCTTTCTGGCTAAAATTGAAGCTAAAGATTTATTGATAATCTGCATTCAGTAAGAAATAGGTCTATAAATTCTTAATTTGCAACGGGTCGGGTCTTCTAGTTCTTGAATAAAGTGTAACGTATAAGGCTCGTTGCCATGGTTTTGCGGTATCATCTTCTTTAACAACTACTTCTTCATGAACTCTAAACAATGGGATGCTCAATGATTCTTTAGAAAATTTTTTAAAAATTGCGTGCCCGGAGTAGGAAGCCCATCTGGGACCTGGTGCTGATTCCCATGTTTTTTGTCTCTTAAATGCTTCATTCATTCCATCATTGTTATATTACTTTCTACTAGCATTTTTCTTCAATCTCTTTAGGTATCTTCGGTAAGTTAACATTCTGTAAAATACTGTTTAATTTTTTCTCTCATCATATTCTCTTGTTTATATAAGTTGCCTACGATAGAAATCCCTCAATAATTTCCTTTTTCTCCTTAATTACCTAACAACAAACGTGGCCTTGATCCATTATTAGTTTCAATATTTTCTTGATTCTTCTCCTTTCTCAGTTTATATCTAGCCATCTGACCGATGGTTTATTAGTTTGCATCTTCAAAATAAATTCTGTTTAAAATTTCTAATTTTCTGTGCCAGTTTCTTTCCTTCTCTTATTAATTCCCATTTTATGCTTAATTACTATCCAAGTTTTCAATTTAATACTTTCATTTTTTCTGTGGGCATTTTCTGTAAATTCTTTTCAAGCCTTTTTTATGATTCATCTTCCAGGATCTTGGAGGCTTGTCTTTTCCTAATATTCTTTTTTCTGTATAATCTATTATCAAACGCTCTAGCAATCATGCCTTCATTGTAGTCCCCAAACATTCTGTATTGAAGTATCTTCTCTTTGTTTTCTTAGAAGAAAAAAAAACGCAAGTTCCTACTCCGATCCATTTGTATAAAGTCTTTCCTCTTAAGAATAGTTTGTTTAAATGATCCATCTCGATCTGTTTTTTTTGTCCATTCATTTAATTGTCAAATTGGACTATGGTCTGCCCAAGTAGTTTATTTGTCAATACTTGTTCTTGAATAACCGGATATTAATTCTTGTTGAGAATCGCAAATCATATCTAATCTAGGACCTATGATAAATGTCTATTAGAGTAAAAAGTATATTGTTTAGCTTTAACGTTTCTTTCTCTCCAAATAATCTTATTTTAAGGTTAATTTCATCTGTCATTTTAAAAAGAGATTTTAGGAGAACTTTTCTATTGTTGTGTTATTGTTGTTGTTATTAGTCATTTCATTGTCCACATTCCAATTAAAGTCGTTCCCATCATAATATTATATTAACATAGTCCAGTCTAAATTATTTCCATATGTAAGTTCTTATAGAACTCTCTTGTTTATCATGTCGTGATGGTCTGACTAAATTGCAATCAGGAGTATTTTCCTATTATTGTCCCATTATTTTCCACCATTAATACTCGCGTTTCATAGCCGGTGTAAATCAGTTATTGCTGGGAGATATCCTCTTTGATGTAGAGAACCACTATCCTGAACGTTTCTCTTCATATGAGTCAAGAAGTAAATATTTCCCTAATTTGTGGTTTGTACTACAATTGCTCATGTGTGTTTTTTAATGATGAACTTCTTGTATAAGCAAATTATAGGATTGGACAAATTTTAAATTTCTCTAATTTATGAAAGGTATTTTCCTTTCTTTTAACAGCTTGAGTTCAGTCCAGTTTATTATCATGTGTAATCAGTTTTTTTTCTATCTTCCAGTGATTATGCTCATGTAATTTAGGTTAACAGCTCATCGTGGTCCTTCACTTCAACGTTGTTCTGTTATGTCTACCGATGTCGCACTCTACAACTCCTTTCTCTTTTTCAATCCTTTCAGTTGTTCCTCCTGAAACTCTATTAATGGACTTTTCTCTGCCTCCTCTCTTCTTCTTGCCAAAAATTCTGCGTAGAAAAGTAATCTGCTTTTTCAATTCGATCATTCTAGATGTCTCTGTCTCTTTGCCACATAAAAGTTGAATCCTTCTGGTATCAGCCATCTATAGTTCACTTTCTCATTTTTCCAATAGCATTTAGGTCCAGCAAATCAGTATTCCTCGTTCTCATCTCTTCACTCTTTCTAGATATTTCGTTTTAAACCACAATCTCTTTGCCTTTATATTTTCAAGATGTTTTCTCTCTTACCACTTGTAAATATTTGTGTTTTGCATGGATTTTTTTGGTAAATTCTACATAATTGGCTTCCTCTTGGTAATTTATTTCTCATTTGCATATGCTTGTATAAACTCGATCATAGCCTCATCTACTCATCCATCAATCTTTTCTCTGTATTTCCAGAATATCTGCCAAGATTTCTCATCATTAATCGCAGCAATTTTCTCCACCCTTTTTCCTCTTCTATATTTTGAACATCTAAAGGTAAAATTCTGACCTTTCCATCTTCCCACTCTCAAACATCCCACTTTTTTCCTTGTTCTACTAAAACCAATGTTTAATCTAGTGTCATATTTCGCAATCTTCTCCTTCTCTTTGTTTTCCTTCTTCCACTCAATTTTTGGAATCTCTCCTCATACTTCCCACATCATTTGTTTAAATATTTTCATCAACTTTTCTCTATTTTTTTGTTCAATAGTATTATTTTTATCTTAATCTGGATTCTCTTGCAATTAAGCAACTGTAAATTTACTTTTTCTTGTTCCTTTATCTTGGCCTTCAACATTGTCTGAATTAAATGTTGTCCCTGTAGATGGTGGGGAAGCAGAGGTAGAAGCAAAAATGCCGAATGGTTTTGGTTTCCTGCTATTTTAAGTGCTTCCAAACTTCAGATTCTTTCTTTTGAACTTTTAAAATCCAGCCTGATAAAGTAGCCAATTTAGTCCAAAATAAAAAAGTCGAACAGTAAAAACCGAAACCAAAAAGAAAGAAAGGGAAAAGAGAAAAAAGAAAGGTCTTCGGGTTCCTTCTAGACCTTAGTCCAATTGAAATAATACCACCATAAAAAAAAAAGGGAAAAAAAAGAGAATAATCAAAAAGAAAAAACAAAGTGAATTCCAAAAACATAGATGGATAGGAGGCAAGGGAAAAAAAAAAAGAGAACTCTGAAGGCTTTCCCTTTAAAAAAATAAAAAGGAAAAATACTAACGAGTTAAAATTTACAAAAAGGCTGCGAGTAGGACTTTCCAACAAGTATATATATATATTATATATATATATATATATATATATATATCATTGATTCCTGCACACTGCATTTTATTTCTTTATCCAAGGCTCTTATTATAACTCTCTTTCTCAGCAGCAGTCTTCAAAAAGCGCAAGCCTCAATGTTGAAATATTGATAAGAGAGTCCAAGAAAGGCACCTGTAATAATATTTTAACTGTGTTTCCCTCTATCTTATGCACATTAAAATGTCCTTGAAAAGGCTATTTTCATGCATTTTTCTCTCCCAGTTCAAAATACAATATTTTGCAAAGCCTCTAGTATGGCAGTGTTGCAAACATCTCTTCATACTCTTTTCCCCCCCACCAAAAGAAAAAAGTATTTATAAAAAACTCAAACAGGAAAAAAAAAGAAATAAACCAAAGGAGCCTCTATCCTAAAGAAATTAAAAAAATCAAAGAAGCATGAACATATATATAAGAGAAAATTTCCAATCCCGGTTACCCGTACAAGTCACATTAAAGTCCTCAAAAAAAAAAAAATTAAGAAAAAGAAAGATCGCAAGCCTCAATTTGACATCACTTAAAAAAACGGCCGCTCAACCCAGTTCAGTAAACGAAAAAAAAAGTCACAAGAATTTCTTCTTTTGTCAGGATGTCTTTTAAGTCTCACACAATTTACAATTCAAAAGGAAGTTTCTTACACCAACCGACCAACACTCACTCAGCCACTTTCCTTCTCGGAGGCTTCCCGCCTTCAGCGCTTGAAGGCTTGCCTTTCCGCTGCCAGGAAAACAGGGCTTCTCCCGGATCAAACCAGAGATTTTTGCGATAGTCTCTGGGAATCCTGGGATGCAGTGGCCCTTCACAATCCCCGTCTCTACGGGACGGTTTATAGGTCGCGTTAGGACACGCGACCAGTCCAGGGGCGAAAATATCAGCTGCGATCTCAGAGCCCCAAGATCGCAGCTGTAACACCGAGACGAAGCTCCGCCTTCTTCAGAGCTAAAGAGGCTTCTTGAATGAGAAGCAAAACATCTTCAAAGAAAAAAAATCAAGAAAGTCCAGTTGCCTCATGAAAAAGCACCTTTGGGACAATGTAATGATATATCTTAAAAGGAACAAAACAAGTATGATAAATATTTTTTAAATTGATATAACTGTTTAGAAGTTCAAAAAAGAACTGCAAACAGTAAAAATAGGTCAATTTATTATTTTTTATTGACCAGCACTACTTTTATTTATCATTTTGAAGCTTTTATATCAATACCATATTTGAAATATTTTTTTAAAAAAAAATACCAGTTAAATTGCATGCTAATGAACTGAATAATAGGAAAATTGTTCAGGAGAAAATATATATCAGAATAATTACATTAGGGGAAAAGGCTGCGTAGAAAAATCCATGTATTTCTGGAAAAATTAATGTTCTCTATAAAATATACAAAGTATTAAGTATTTTCTTCCTGGCACTATTTTTTAAAAACATTCAGTTTGACATTTAATAGAATGAAATAATCCACAAGTAGCTGCAATATTCATATGGATCAAATTTAGACTGATTAGTACAGCCATACTTATAGCACTGTGATCTATAATCTAACATTATATTTTTATAGTTTGTTGAGGTAATTCCCCGTTAGGAGAATGAGCACACACAGGGAGACGTAGTGAGAGTGGTGAAGAACAACATACAACCAGCACAAAGATATACTGTATTGTAAAATGTAGGTTTTTACTTCCACTAAAACCATTAAGCAAAGTTCAACAAACAGTCCAAGTCATTCACAGTTAAAATAGTCAGTTTTCAGTCCAGGGATAATCCAATAACAAAGTCCAGTATCAAAAACAGTTCAGTAAAAAGACTCACATCAACAATCAGCAACAGTGAAAACTGCAGGAACCGCAAAATTCTCAGCATCAACAGAATGGAACAACCCAGGTTTCTGGCTCCATCTTATAGCCATTTGGGGAACCACACCCAATTACAATTTTAGCATTCCCTTAAAGAGACAATATTAAAATGCCTATCCTGGTTTATATATTTTCCAACCCAACTGTTAGGTGACTTACATTCCTAACATGGTTCCCCTTCCATTCATTAAAAATAAATATTAATATGTTCTGGAAACCAAAAGACAGAGCCTCAGAATGTTACAGAGAAATACTTTGCATAATAAACTACTCCCTATGTTTACAATCATTTCAATTAGCATATCTGATTAATTGACATCTTATTTATGTATTAGCCAGTGATAACCATGGGACAATTGAGAATGCTCATGCCATCTTTGTCTTTTCTATTGAAGTGGCTAGAATGACTGCAAAACTTTTCTCTGAATAGTCACAATCACTCATAAATGATTTAACTTTAATAATTGTAACCAACTACAATTAAATATATTTATATCAATATATCAATTATATATCTACAAGGGGAATTTGGAGAAAAAGAGGGCACAGAAATATGTTTGCCCCCTATTTTATAGTAGCAGTACGGATTGCTTGTATGTTATGTGTTGAAAAAAATTATTGCAAATTAATTTTATTATCATAGCATTTTCAAATATAACAGGAAAAAGCCTGTAAATTAAAAGGCATTGTACTGATCACCAATAGTTTGTTTCTAAATTCTGTTCCCCTATTGATAATGCAATATAGTGGATGTGGATTGGCTGGGATTCAGATGTCTAATTCAGACTCCCTTGTCCAAATCTTTATTTGTTAGGTCAAATGTCGAATAAATAACTTAACGTACTAAATGAATAGCTGATAAAATTGTTGCTCGAGCAGAACTTTGAATAAGAATATTATGACATTTGACATCTTCCTAGAAGTATGATGTGTAATAACTCTTTAGGTTTATTTTTCAGTGCAGTTGAAAACAAGTATAACTTTTATAGATCTTTAATCAATGTGTCTGTTTCATACAAAATATAATTTGGGCACCACTTGTATTTTATCTGCATAGCAAAAGAAACAGCTATGTCCAAATGCAAAAAAATAATTGGTTAGAGATAACAGTCTTCTATTCTCCATTCAGTCTTATTCAGAGAAAGAAAATGATAGGCAGGTGGGCAGACAGCCAGATATGTGAATGACAGAAGATCAGGTGGCAGTAATAATGTCTTCTCTCATAAAATGGAACACATTCAAAAATAAACTGAAATTGTATGAAACTCATGTTTAAACAGAACATTTTCTAGACAATAGACAAAATGTCTGAAAATATGTAATGCTACACCTAAAATTGATTTTCATACGTGTATAGTAATCCATAGCACCTGAATTTGTTTAATTATGGTCTGCTAGAATTGGCTTTCTCCTATGGTTTAGGATAGATTTACTTTTTATCATCTAAATAAAAAGCCAGTTTGGTCTAGTGGTTAAGAAACAGGGAGAATGTAAGTTCTAGACATGAAAGCCAATTGGATGGTTTGGGGCCATTCACTCTGTCTCAGCCAACTCACCTTATTGGGTTGTTGTGGTGAAAATGGAAGAAAGAGCATTAAGAAAGGAGGAGGAGGAGAAGAAAAAGGAAGAAGCAGCAGCATTAAGAGGAAGAAGAAGCATTGCTGCCTTGAGTCATTTATAAAAATAATAAAGGAAGAATGAATGAAATGAAATGAATGAGTGTCAGTTTAGTGTTGTGGGTAAAAAGCAGACTCAAAGATGATGGATTTTATCTTGCCTTAGGCATATACCCAGCTAAGTCACTTTAGGTAAGGAATAGGAAGGAGGCAATAATAAAAGATTTCCAAGCTTTTTCTGAGAAAGCTGTGGGACTTATTCTGGCAGTTACAGGAATCAACAAGGATTCAAAGGTAAAACAAAAGCAAAACCACTCAAATTTTAAATGAGGCTTTTTATCTTCAAAATTCCTTTTAGTTAAACTTTCTGTTTTGTATTTATCTCTAGACAATTATTTTAATCCTTTCACGCTAATCTTTAGACCTATAGTTACATTTGCATTTTGTTGATTAATGGTAACCATAATTTGAGCTAGGAAGGCAATTTTATTTAACACAATTAAATGTTTTGTTTTATTTTTACAGCACTATTGGTTATCTTTTTCATCTGAAACATACTGTACATTTCAGTTATGTATTTTTAAAAAAATCTCTAAGTTTTTGTTCTAGAAATAGAAAACCACAAAAAAATGTTTTCTCCAGTTCTCCATTTTATTTATGTTGCTATTTTTGTATTATTTTTGATATTTTAAAAAGTGGTAATCAATGAACAGAGAAATGTATCTGAGGAAACAACCAAGAGGAAAAGAATGAAGACAGGATTTTAAGTGAGGGATTAAGTTAAGCTTAGAGACAGGATTATTACAAGGCACAGTTCTGGGCAATGCCACAATAAAATTTCTGCTGCACTGAAGGTTCCTAAATGCACTTATGGCCTCCATAATTCTCAAATGGAAGAAATTTGGCACAACTAGGACTCTTTCAAGAGCTGGTTGCCTGGTCAAACGGAGCAATCGGGGGAGAAGTGCCTTAGTAAGAGAAATAACCAAGAACCCAATGGTCACTCTGACAGGACAGAGTTTCAGAAGGACAACCACTACTGAAGCCCTCCATAGATCTGGGCTTTATGGCAGAACAATTAGATGGAAGCCTCTCCTCAATGCATAAAAAAACACATAAAAGCTTGCTTAGAGTTTGTTCCTCACAGTCTCAGTGTCCTTCAAGTGCTTTTTTGCAAACTCCAAGTTTCTTTTTCTTTTTTAAACAAACTTTATTGAATATACAATTAAATATACAATTAAACTTTATTGAATATACAATTAAAATAAATAAACAAACGCACACACAACATAGAAAAATAGATAAAATAAAACAAAAAAATGGATAAAAGGCAATTACATTATCGACAGTTTGTGGTTCCTAATTTGTTATCATTATTGGTGTCATATTTACAATTAAATCTTAATGTGAGTATATAGTTATTACCTCCTTTACGGTTTAATAATGTTTACTATTATATTATCTATCTTTGTTCTGTCCAATAATACCAACATTCCCAGCTCTTGTAATATTCTGATGATTCTTTATCCTTAAGTGCTAGGGTCAATTTATCCATTTCTGCACAGCTTACTATTTTCTGAATAGTCATTTCCTTGTTGGAATATCGGCTTGTTTTCAACATTGTGCAAAAGCTAATCTAGCTACAGTAAGTATGTGTAATATTATATATTTGGCCTTTTTTGGGAGTTGTCTATTGAATATCCCTAGTAGGAAGAATTCTGGTTTTAATTCAGTCTGCTCAGCTGTTATTTCCTCCAACCATTTTTTGATACTCTGCCAGTATCTTTGGGCTTCTGTGCAGAACTACCACATATGGTAGAATGTTCCATGTTTCTTTTTACATTTCCAGCAATTCAGATTCATGTTAGGAGACATCTTCGCTAATCTCGAAGGAGAGAGATGCCATCTGTAAAACATTTTATAGGCATTTTCTTTATATATTGCTGATTTTGTGGTTTTATTATTCCTGATCCAGACCTTTTCCCATTCTATTAAGATGATGCTATGTCCTATATTTCTACTCCAAGCTATCATATTGTCTTTGATGACTTCCTCCTCTTGTTCTATCTCTAATAGGTAGTTGTAAAATTTGGTTATATTATTTTTGTCTGAACCTAGTAAGATTTTATCTAATTGTTGTGGCTTACTGTAAATTCCAAAAACTTTCTTATCATGTCTATATCTATTTTGTATTTGGAGGTAAGCCCACCGGTCAATACATAGCCCTTGTTCTTGGAGATCTTGCCATGATTTTAAACTTCCTTGTGCATCCAGTAGGTCTTTGTATTTTATCATCTTGTTAAGATCCAAATTGTTCAGATGTATCATTGCCTCCATCGTTGAGATCCAAATCGGGATCTTTAGATAGTGCTTTTTCTTTATTTTATTCCAATTAGCCAATAAAGAGTCTCTAATTACTTGCCTGTGGAAGTAATTCTGTTTGGTTTTCCCCATGTCCCATAAGAACACATGCCACCCCCTCTGTAAATCATGGCCTTCTAGAAATAATATTCTTTTAATCGATAAATTTACCCATTCTTTCAGCCATAGTAAGGAGGCTGCGCTGTGGTATAATTCCCAATTTGGGAGTGCCATACCCCCCCCTGCTCTTAATATCTTGCATTGCTTTTAAATTGATTCTCGGTTTTTCCTTGCCAAATAAATTTTGCTGTTATCCTATTTAGTTCCACAAAGTAGTTTTTATGGATTTTTATTGGAATTGTAGGGAACAAATAAATTTAGGAAGAATGGTCATTTTAATAGTGGCAATCCTCCCTAATAGGGAGAGTTGCAATTTAACCCATAGCTCTAGGTCTTTTTTAACCCTTTTTTAACCATAACAAACTTTAGTAGTTTGTTAAAGTTATTTTCCATTAGTGTCTTACAATGAGCCGTCAGCCATATTCCTAAGTATTTAATTTTTTTTACCACATGTAATCCCATTGCCTTTTCCAATTCTGATTTCTGTTTTTCTGTTAAGTTTTTGCTTATTAATTTCATTTTTCCCTGTTCATTTTGAGCCCTGTGACTTTCCCAAATTGATCTAACTCTTTCAACAGTTCTTGAACCCAACTTCAATTGGGTCCTCTATGAAAAAGACCATGTCATCTGCGAATGACTGCAATTTATATTATTTTTTCTTAATCTTTAACCCCTTTATTCCTAGGTTCTGACTAATTCATGTAAGCAGTGTGTCCAAAGATAGTATGAAGAGCAGGGGAGATAATGGACATCCCTGCCTAACTCCTTTCTTTATTTTTATTGAGCGCGTATATTCTCCATTAATTATGATGTTCGCCTTTTGTGAGGTGTAAATTGTGGTTACGATATTTTCAAATTTAGTGCCTAATTCATATTGTAAATTTGTTGGATTTAGGAATTGCCAATTTAAATTGTTGAAGGCTTCTGCGCATCCAAGAATACAAGGGCTATTTGTTTTTCTGGATGGGCTTTGTAGTATTTAAAAACATTTACACTATTCTTAGATTGTTCCTAATTTGTCCGTTGGGGAGAAATCCATTTTGGTCTTTATATATATATTCATTCAAAATTCTTTTTAGTCTATTTTCTATAATAGTAGCAAATATTTTATAATCAGTATTTAACAAAGAAATTGGTCTATAGTTTTATATGAATCAAGGATCTGAATCTTCCTTCGGAATCAGCGAAATCAATGTCTCCCTCCATGAATCTGGCATTTTAGCTGCAAGTAAAACCTCTTCATATACTTCCACCAGGAGGGGTCCTATTTGTTCTCCTATTGCCTTGTAGAGTTCCCCTGGGATCCCATCAGGTCCCGGAAACTCCAAGTTTCTTGAAGATTGGAATCACATCAGCTCTTTTCCGGTTCCAGAAAAGTCTTAATAGCTAGGGCTAGGAATTCCAATTGCCAATCAAGTTTGAGATATCAACTCCCTCAATTCCCTTTTTTTGTGTAGTGGGTCAAGAGAGTTTTTATTACTTATCAAGGATCTTTCAAAGCTCAGTCAAGAGAATACTTTCCTATGGTTCAGATGGACAAGCATAGATTGATTTACAATATTTTCTCCTGAAGATGGCAGAAGTGAGGACAATTAAAGGAAAATTCAAAATGCTTTCTGCCTATCCAGACACATTTTTCTTTGCATATGCTTGACCAGAAGTGCAAGCTGGAAGTGGTATCACTTCAGAATAAATAACAGCTATGAGACCTAAGAGTTAATAACTTATAATTATGATGCATGATTGTCCAGCACTTAATTTCTAATTAGCTGACTTCTTGAAACATGAGAGGAAAATGGAATGAATGTAATGCTATAGTCATAAACCAAATATCATCAATATCACCACCACCATTATACAATAGAATAGGAATTAATAATGTTTTAATAGCTTTTTGAAATATAATATTCTTCATATGATTTAGGATTGCCAAAAGAAAATGGTTGAAAATTAAGCTGGATAGAAATTCCGGATATTGCAATCCCAACACATATACGGAGTCTGATTGTAGACGGTGCACATAAAGGTAAACTTTATTTCTTTAAGAACAATTATTTCATAGTGAAATGTTATGTGTATATAAATAAAATTCAACATAAAAAAGCTATAATGCCCCACACTTTAGGTAGTACAGTGCATGATTTCACGGTTCATATATATCTTCTTAAATTACAAACTATTAAGTCACACTAAGCTAACGCCAAACAAATCACAGTACATGAACTAAGTGAAAGAAATCAATGAGAGAAGATCATCAAACTACTTAATTAATGATGTAATATCGGTAATAGTAAAAGAAAAGAATGGAAAATGAATCAAAATAAAACATAACTAATTAACTGGATATTTGGAGTGGAATAGGGCAACACTTTTTAGTTAAGTAATTTTTGCAAGACAGCATAGTGTATGAAACATAATTTCTAATTCCAGGTGTGAATGAATGGACTAAATCAGAAAATGTCTGGGAATTTGTAGATTATTGGAAGAATTGATCTGAAGGAGTAGACACACAGTGCGTGTGTGTGTGAAATGAGAGGCTATGTAGATTTGAATAATAAAGTTCTATTTTCTTACTGCACAGAGAATATCTAAATTATTCAATAAATGCTTGTATTCTAAAAATTAAATTAAATTACTTTTTTTTGCATGTGTATTGCCTGCATTTTTACATCAAAATTTAGGAAGGTATAAATGCAGTTCTTCTCAGAGAACATTCCTCAGGTGGCATTGTTTAAACTATGATTTCATTAAATACAACCCTCTATTTAATAGAAATATCAATTCAGCAAAATTTCAATTTATGCATTCAAATTAATATAATTACCTTGCCAACAGGCACCAACAGTGAGTTGCATTGCTATGTGTGATGGATGAATAGGCCAGTCATTAGTTACAAGGTAAGGTTCATATGTTGTACCATCCATATACAAGGTAGCTATTGGGAACTCAACGTTGACAACATAGTAGTGCCATTCTTTATCACAAATCTAAAGAACAAAAGAAAAGGAAAGAATAAAGTTTGGAAGATGATGAAGCAAAACAAATGATTATTGCTATATTTTAAACTTTAATGATCCTGTTACACTTTTATGGATATAGCATACAATACTTATTTCAGAATTCCCTTTTGCATAAAAAGTGTAAAAATAATACATACAAGATTTGATTCAGTACTATGTGATTTAGCCACATACTGTATGCATGTTTAATTTTTTTTCCCAAGTATATGCTGTTATAAAATACATTTCAGCAACTGGAAGAACTAACTAAGTAGATTTGTTCCTGGGGATTTTATTAGGATTCACTTCCTATGCAGAGTGAACACCAATAGGGAAGAAGAAAAGCTCCATCTCTTCCTCTCCTTCTCAAATATTCATCCATAAATATTAGAATAGTTTTCTCAGGGGTAATAATATCTATATTAAAGAGACGGTATAATTTCAATCGACAAGCTAGGGAATAAAGAACATTATAATCATCATTTCTCTAATACAACATGAAGGCTCGCTATAATTTTCTTCACAATTTGGCAACAGCTAGTTACCTAAAGAATCCATTCAGATAGATTTTGACATCTATTTGTTTAAAATGCTATAAAATTGCAAGAAGCAGCATAATTTTTAAAAAAGCTGTCACTATCTGTAAGCTAATAATTATAACCTATTAATTATTACTGTAGCTACTGACTCTACTCCATCAATTACAGGCTGTAGTTAGAATACTTAGTCCATTTCTGGGCATGCATTTTAGGAAGGATCTTATCACTTCAGAATATCCAGAGGAAAGAAACTAATATTGTAAGGTTTTGGAAAGGAGAAATTACAAAGAATGGGCATGTATGGATACATAATTATCTTCAAGCTACCATGTAGAATGTGGAGTAGAATAACTTAAGAGTTGTTTCAGGTGACAAGCAAAATAGAAGGATATCAAAATGACTAACATGCAGATTTCAGAAAAAATCTAGACATCAGAAAAAATTCTTAACAGCAAGATCTGCTAGTCTTCTTTACTAAACTATTAAAACAGATGCCCGATTTGTCAGAGATAACATAGTTGAGGATTCTTGCACCATATAGGGAGTTGGTCTGAAGGATCTCTGGGTCATTGCATGCATGGGTTATTGACCAAAGATTTCATTTGACAATGACATCAGAAGAAGTGAGAGGTTCAAGCCAACAAACGAGAGCTGTTGGTGAGAGTTATGGGCAGGTAAGTGCCATAGGCACGTTATTGAGCATAGGCAGGTGTGTGCATCTTTGCAGCCTATGCTATGGAGTGTGGGCAGGTATACAACTGCCAATGGCAAGCACAATGGTGCATGGGTGGATCATTAAAAAATTTGTGAGAGCAGGAGCAATTTGCAATTACTTCTAGCCTTTCCCACTGAATTTTCTTGTACATAATTGTAATCCAGCTGCCAAGTGACTGATTGTGATTATATGATGAGAGAGACATAGATAGGTAAGAGGTCCCTTTTGTTCAGTGCCATTGCAGAATGTTTTCTGAATGAATTGTCATAATCCAAGGACTATTTGTAAACTGGACACATATTTCCATGAAATATCAAGTTGGACAGCAATTTGGATCTCTTTGATCCAAATATTGAAACAGGACTTTGAATTAAACAGTCTGCCCAAATTAAATAAGCATTATAATTAAAGCCTGCATCCGCATCATAATTTAAGGCATGGGGAAGAAGAAATAAATATTCTGAATAGACTACTAGAATTTATGTCGAGACAATACCAGTGTCAATGTCAAATCACTTATAAAAGCCTAAAAAGGAATATTTGCAAGTTGTCTCACATTTGCAGAAGTTGGGCAATCATAATTTTAGAAAGCTTATGTTGATACTAAGTTGTTGATGCCAACATGTGAAGTATAGCATATATAAATCAAACTTTTTTCTACAATATCTATGTCTATAGCAGTGACAGCAAACCTAAGGCATGCGTGCTGGAAATGGCATGCAGAGCCATTTCTGCCGGCATGCAAGAGGTCGCCCGGAAGAACCCCACTGTGCATGCACGCATGCCCTCTGCCAACCAGCTGATTGTTGGGTACCTGCCGTGCATGCGCAGGAGATGTGCATGTGGGAGATACATGCACATATGCAGAGGTGTGTAGTACAGGGTGTCTTACATGCATGTGCAGAGGCATGTGGTGAATGCACAGGAGTCACACGCATATGCACAGAGGGCGGGAGAATCACACATGCATTTCATCATGGGTGCATGCATGCAAGCACGCATGTATGTATGCACAGGCACACACTTTTGGAATGCAGTGTGGAAAAAGTTAGCTATCACTGGTCTATACCCTCTACATGCTAAATGTCAGTGTAATGATGACTTAATAGCTGACCTGTTGCTGTAATGTTGTAATACTGTAATGCTATAATGATGATGCAAGGTTAAGGAATGATTCAGCAAGATTATTAAGAGGCTGTACTATAAGAGAGGCCCTGTTGGGGTATATTTCTCTTTCCCTGTGTGGTATGTGCTTCCGTGCTGCTGTAGCTGATTTCTGATTGATTGTTTGACCTTTGCCAGTACATATATGTATATTATTTTGTAGAGATAAACCTGTGCGCACTCTGACACTATACTTCAATTTTCAAAATTATCCCATTAGTTTCAGGAATCTGAATGGCATTAAGGAAACTGCCTTGTGTATTTGCTATCTCAGAGACTTTTCATTAAGAATCCCAGGCAGGTTGATAGTTTTACCCTACCTTCAAACAACTGGCTATGGCAAATTAAGAAAGTGTTGAATCATCACAATAATGATGTTACATCTGTAAGTAAATAACAAATCTCAGAGAGATTTATATACATACTCAGATACACAGACATGCATGCAAACACACACAATGTGCGTGCGCGTGCGCACACACACACACACACACCAACTTGTAGGTCTGTTTTAAAGCATATAGAGAGTTTAATGCTGGTATGGAAAGAACTGACAGTGGGTGAGGTTAGTTGGATTTGCCATCTGTTTATGGATTTGCCATTTGTTTATAATAGATGATTTTGCCATCTATTTATTTTATTGATATTAGTGTACATCGTCTAGAGTTAGTTGGAATCTGAGCAGTGCTAAATAAACTGTATAAAAGTAAACTTGCTTCACTGGAACAGGATTTTGAAAGAATGCAGTTAGGCTGCTGGATTACTGAAGGTTATATTGGAGAAGATGAATGAAAGTTCACTAATGTGATGAGGATGTGTGGGGGATAATATACACAGGACTAAAAGATGAGAGCAGGATTGAAGAAGCATTGAGAATGGAAGAAAGGGATTCTTGATATGAATCAAAGATTTGAGATGAGATAGGCAATGAATCTGACTGTCAATGAAGGAGTAAAAGCTAGCATTTGGCAGGCCAATGTTAGTAGTAGTGAAGGCAGTGAGGAGGTAAAGGTGACTCTGTTACCTTTATTACTGTAGCTAATGCCACTTCTGTTGCTGCAGCTGTAACTGGACTGTGGAAGGCCAGAACAAGTAGAAGTAGCACTGGTTACTGTCTGTTTATTCAGGGCCAGCAGAGAGTGTTGCATATTAATGCTAAATCGTTATTGCTGCTGCTGATACTATGGAAACTGGAGACAAGCAACTGGGGACAAGCTATTCGTCTCTAGCTAAACTGACATACATTATTATAAGTTGGACCTGTGTTTTATTTTGGAGCAATGGTGATGAAATATATTGTCACCTGCCCTTTGCCATGTTAGCTTACTTTCTAGATTACATTTGCTTTGTCAATATCCTAGACCTCTGCAAAGGTGACAGTGTGATTAAAATAGTTTTCCCCAGTCACCTAATGGATCTTGTTGGTTTTCAGCGAGCACTTGGGATTTATTTCAGTGATCTGGCAGGTAATTTCTTCCTGTGCTTGGAATATGGAGATTGAATGGCCTTGTTTTCTGTGTTGATTTCTGATGATACTGATCAATACACTTTTCATTCATCATTTCCCCTTTTCCAAATTCATGCAGTTAATTTCTTAGCTCAAAAAATACATCAAAAGTAAGTATATATGAACAGTCTCAAAATGTGAATTAGCTAATGTTTAGGCTATATGAATGTTCATGTTCATTTTTTTAAAAAAAATCACAAATTGAGAGAGAAATTGATACAAACTGACAGTTTAATTTATCCATTGAAACAAGTATGTTGAGCCTTGATTCCCCTCTTTGTATGTTTCCTATAAACTTAATGAGAATGCACCAAGATGCTCTTATTTTTCACATATTTTCTTTCTTTCTTTACTGGAAGATTTGCTAGTCATTTGTCCTGAAAAACTCCTGTGATGCTGCTGTAACCTCATAAAGTTTCAACCTTTTGACAAGCAAGTTCAACATCAAGGACTTAAGGCCCTGTCCCACTGGCCGATGGACACAAAACGTATGCATAAAGGACACAGTGGATGAGCAAAATTTCAGGGGTGGCTCCATCCGTTGTCATCTGCTCCAAAAAGTGGTGAAAATTTGCATAAAAGAATGGAAAAGAACGGACGTGGGTAGTATGTAGCGGGGATGTTAAACGGATGTTCATAGGAAGCCTAGAGGATTTATATCAGATGCAAACCGTTCACTGTACATCCTTTCTATTTCTGTGCTACTAACGGTGTATAGACGTTCTGTGTACCTTTTGTTTCCTCCCTCTTTCCATTTTCAGCTGCAATGGATGTGAGTTGCGAGGATGCCCAGAGGATGCAGAGAGGATACAGCGGACATTTAATGGATGATAAACGGACATTGTTTTGTTTGAAAACACACGAGGTAGACCGGGTTCCAACAACAAAAGGTTTATTCAAACAGTAGTCAGAATAGGAACAGTTTGGCTGCAGCCGCAGCCAGCCTTTTATACAGGCTGACCTGCTGCTTTCAGCCTATGGCATTCCCTTGAAATTGCCGCCTTTCAGCAGCTCTCTGGATTGGTTCCTAGTGAACCAATCCACTTCTTACTTATCTAGACCAATCAGAACAGTAGCCTAGGATTCAACCACTTGCTAATAGAATACCCCTCCCCTCTTAGTTTAGTCCTACGTGGTTACGTAGTCACGCAGGTAGTGGGGCTTCTCCGAACTCGACTGGACCTGCGCGGTTCATCCTCGTGAAGACTTCGACCAGTTTGGATGGGGCTGCTGTGTCCTCCGATCTTCTCTCTGGAACCGTCTGGAAGGGTGAGTCGGCCATTTTGCCGCCGCCTGAGTTGCTTAGGCCGGCGGCTTTGCCGCTCCCACCCGTTTCCATTGGGCAGGTTGAGCTGGCCTGGCTGGCCCCTTCCGACGGGCTCTTTCCCGCAAGTCTCTTCAAACAGTGAGCTTTTTATTTGCTCTTTTTGTTGGTAATAATCGTTTGTTTTAGTTTTAAACGGTTCTTTATTAACTTCTCGCCGTTCCCCCCCCTCCTCGGTTTGAAGATTTATCTGTATTGTCGGCGACTGGTGTGTGTCTGTTGGCCGTTCAATTATTCGGGATCGAAGCTGGTCTATGTGCCGCTTCCACTCCCTGCCATCGTCTACTGTTAAACGGTAGGATTTGGGGCCTGTAAGTTGGGTAATTTGTCCAGGTACCACAATGGTTCACCTGTGAAGTTTTTCACATATACCAAGTCGCCTAACTGGAATTGCCTAAACTTTGTGGAGGGAATGAGGGGGGTTTTCTGGGTTAAAATTTGGGTGTATCTGTCAAGGTGTGACCGTAATTTTCATCCATAAGTAATTCCGCCGGGGACTTGTTAGTAACTGTACTGTCGTTATGTGCTGGAGTGTTAGTAAACGGTTTACTTTTTGTTGGACATCACCTATGTCCATTTTTCTAGCCCTTCCTTTGTGAATCGGACCATTCTCTCGGTCTGCCGTTTGCAGCGGATGGCCGGCGCGGTTAGGGCATGTCTGATACCTAGGGAGGCTAGGTATTGCTCGAATTGCAAGCTTGTTAGTTGTGGTCCATTGTTGGAGACGAGAGCTCTGGTAGACGCTCGTGGTGGCGAAAAGGTCGTCTAATTTTTTTATTAGCGTTTCTGTGTCGTTGATGGCATGATTTTTACTTCAAGCCAATTTGAGTAGGCATCAACAACAACCAGAAAGGTATGCCCCTTGGTTGGACCCGCGAAGTCTATATGAATTCTAGACCATGGTCCCCTAGGGGTCTCCCAGTCTCTGATGGGTGCTTTTGGAGGGGAAGGTCTGATTCCCTGGCATTTATGGCAAGAGTTCACCCAATACTCTATGTCCTTATCAATGCCTGGCCACCACACATAGTCCTGGCCAGGCTTTTCATTTTAACCATTCCAGGGTGACCCTCGTGCAACATCCCTAGTACTCTGGGCTGCAACTTGGCTGGGATGCCACCCGATCTCCCCACAACAAAACACCCCTTTAGAATAGATAGTTCAGTCTGTCTGGACCGGAACGGTTTAAAAGTTTCAGTTTTTTGTGTCTCCGGCCAGCCTTTACCTACCAGCCAAGAATACGGGCAGTCAATGAGTCCTTAGCGGTGGCTCTTGCGACATCATGGGCGGAGATGGGTAGATCGGGACAAGTCTCTATTTGCAGCGATGTCATTGCTGGTGCCGGGTCTTCCTCGGTAGTTGGTAGGGGTGCTCTGCTCAAAGCGTCCGCATGGGAAATTTGTTTCCCTGGTCGATGCGTCAGAGTATAGGAATACGCTGCAAGGAACTCTGACCATCTAGACATTCTTGGTGACAGTATGTTAGGCGTCGGCTTGTTTCCCGCCAAAATTCCCATCAGTGGTTTGTGGTCCATTACAATTTGAAAGCCCGCCCGTACAGATATTCATGGAAGCGTTTTACTTCCAGCGACTATTGCTAGGCTTCCCTGTCCAGTTGACTGTAATTTCGTTCAGTCTTTGATGGAGTTCTAGAATAGTATGCGACGGGTGCTTCTCTGCCATCTGGAAGTTGATGGCTTAGGACGGCACTACTCCAAATGGTGAAACGTCGCAGGTCACTCTTAAGGGCAGTGTGTTGCTAAATTGATGAGAACGTTTGTGGATGTTAGCAACTTTTTAATATTCTGGGAAAGCCTTCCTTTCTTTGCTACCCATTGTCCAGTTTGCTTTTTTATCTAAAAGACGGTGTAACGGTTCAGCTATAGTGGCCTTGTTTGGCAGAAATACTGATAAAAATTAATAAGTCCTAAAAAGGCTTGCAGTTCTGTTTTGGTTTCTCGGTTCAGGTGCTTCTTGTATTGCCTTGATTTTCTTATCTGTGGGTGGATGCCCTCACCGTCTATTGAGTAGCCCAAGAATTCAACGCTTTTTTTCATTAGGCAGCATTTTTCCTTTTTTACTTTAAGGCCAGATTCCCTAAATTTGGTTAGTACTTCTGTGAGTCTTTTTTTTAATTGAGTCTCATCTCTGGCCGAGATTAAGACGTCGTCGAAATAGGGAACGACCCCTTGTATGCCATTAAGGAGGCGTTCCATCAAACTTTGAAAAACGCCCGGTGCCACGCTTACTCCAAATTGGAGTCGGTGGCATTTGAATGCGCCTTGTGTTGACTATGGTTTGCGCTTCTTCCATCTCTGGGTCCACTGGAAGTTGCTGATAGGCTTGTGCCAAGTCCAGTTTAGCAGAAAATTTTGCCTTTGCCCAGGGAGTGGAATAAATGTTGGACTACTGGCACTGGGTATGCGCTTGGTTGTAAGCATGGTTCAGGGTTGCCTTATAGTCACCACAGATTCTAATGGACCCGTCAGGTTTTATGGTGTAACAATAGGCGTTTCCCTTTTGGCATGGTCCACAGGTTCTAACACCCCCTGGGCTATTAGTTTGTCCAGTTGTTTTCTCTATCTTTGCCTTAAGTGCAAAGGGAACTCGTCTGGCTTTTAATCTTCTGGGGCTATCTGGGGATCTAGGCTAAAAGAGATAGGGTTTCCCCGATACTTGCCCAGCGAGCCGTCGAAAACGTCTTGGAATTCGCGGATGAGGTCATCTTCCCAATTGGTGGTGGTTACTCGATCGACCCCGGTCATCCCGATGCCCCAAGGGTGCGAACCATTCGATGCCCAGGAGGCTCGGTCTGTCCCGGTCGACGATGGTTAGCGGCAGTCTTTTGACATGTTGCTTATAAGTGACTAAAAATTGTCCCATGCCAATTACAGGGATTTGGTTTCCCTGATAGTCCTTTAGAGTCAAAGGTTGTTTTTGTAGTTGTCTGGATTTGATGTCTGGGATCAGTTTTTTATGGTATCCCAAGAAACCATCGAAAGGAAAGACCCGGAGTCCACCTCCATCTTACAGGGCTTCCCTTCGATTGTTACAGTCACTTTAACCTTCTTGCCGCTTTCCGTCTGGGCGCTTTCTATAGTGACGGTTTGGTGTGTTTGCTCGTTTCTCTTGTTGCCACTTTCTCTCTGCTCGTTTAGGCTCGGCTCGTGTTGGGGAATTTCTGCGTCTTGTGGGGCTGTAGCTTTTTCTGTTTCTGCAGACTTTCTCGATGTGCCCGCGTTTTTTACAGTACCTGCAGATAGCATCGAGAATATCTGCATTCGGCTCGGCCATGGTTTCCTCCGCAGCCAGCGCATTCCCGCCAATTTCTTCTTCGCGCTCTTTTTTATTTGCGAGCAGACGGTGGACCTCGTCGTCTTCTCGCTCGATTCGGTTTCCTCTCTCGACTCTTCGAAATGGGTGGTGGTGGTCGGCTGCTTCCTTTCTCTAGTTGGGGTTTCTTCGCCATTTTTGTTCATTTTCTTCATTTTGACCGCCGATTTCTTTGCGGCTTCGGCGGCCATGGCTTCGCCGATTGCTTCGGTCACAGTGATATTGGGCTTGTTTAACAGCTTACTTTGCGCTGTAATGTCTCTGAGCCCTAATACCACGCGATCTCTCATCGCTTCATCGATGTTTAGGAAATCGCACTCACCCCCTATTTGCCGTAGAGCAGCCACGAAATCGGCGACGGTCTCCCATGTCGCTGGTCTCTGCGGTAGAATTCGTGCCGCTTCATTAAGTTTGACACTACCGAGCGTAGTGTGATTTGAGGATTCTTTGTAGTTCTGGCCACGTTAGCTGCTTGACGTCTCGGGGCTTCGCAAGGGCTTTTGCCATTTTTAAACACCGTTGGTCCGCAATGGGTGAGGAATACAGCTCGCTTGCGTTGTTCCGAGATGTCATCCATTCCATTGCTTTCCAGATATATTGGAAGCGATCTGTGTATGACTCCCAATCCTCATCGCTAGGGTTGAAGGGTGCGGGCGGTGCGTTGCTTCCAGACATTTTGCTGGCGTCTGGCTTCTATCACCGCGTGCAGGTTTCGCGTTCAGGACGATCCCATCCTCGTCGCCAGTGTTTTGTTTGAACACACGAGGTAGACCGGGTTCACAAACAAAAGGTTTTTATTCAAACAGTAGTCAGAATAGGAACAGTTTGGCTGCAGCCGCAGCCAGCCTTTTATACAGGCTGGCCTGCTTGCTTTCAGCCTATGGCATTTCTTTAAAATTGCCGCCTTTCAGCAGCTCTCTGGATTGGTTCCTAGTGAACCAATCCACTTCTTACTTATCTAGACCAATCAGAACAGTAGCCTAGGATTCAACCACTTGCATATAGAACAGACATAAAATGTTTGTTGCTCGGATGTCACGGATTTACATCGTACACAGCGGAAAGTTCATCCATTCACAAAGTTTTGTGCAGCTCAAAAACTTCTTGGGCGGATGAAATCTCAGTGGACGGATGCTAGGATAGAGTGTATGAAACACGTATGCAGTGATACACAACAGATGCATCGCGTTTTCCAATGGATGGCGAAAGCTTGATGGCAAGCTTTTTTTAACATTTTACATCCTCTTTGCATCCGTTGGTGCAGTGGGACATGGGCTTTAAATAATTATAGGTTACATGGGGGGAAAGGTATAGATGTAGAAAATTCTATATCTAGGAAAGACAATGACCTGCTTTGTTGACAGAACAACTTGATAGGGTGTTGAAAAGAATCCTGAATCTGGAATAGTAAGAGTGCTAAGGAAAGAATGCCAAAAGCAAACAACTGATTTAGTGAGAGTATGAATGACAAAGGCATTTGCTAAAAGTAAACATTTTAATGTAGCGATGTAGTTCTATTGCTTGTCAAGCATCTAAATGCAATGCTCTCCACTGGATATGCTTTTCAAAATATAAACTCTCAGACCTGGGATATATCCTTCCAAAATGCACAGGAATAACTTTTTCTGAAGGGAATAAATAGACTTGAGCAATCATAAACACAATACAATCATTTCAAGAAACCAAATTCTAAAAATGTGGTTGCTGAGGCTGATAAAGAGTAGAAGAAAAGGTCTGATGAAGACTTCATCTTCCCAAGTTCAAAGACACGTGCTTGAGTGGGTATACTAGTTTTACAGCCTCAGCCTTCCTTCTTTTACAAAACAGGCAATCTACATCAGTACAAACCAGAAAATTTGTGTTAGAGAAGTCCCTAACTCTCCATAGAAAATATGATAACAAAACTAAGGTACCAATGAGATATGTAACAATGTCTATTCCACTGAGACAGACGGAGTACTGCCTGATCTTCCTATAACATAATCTCGAAAATTTTGGGAGCTCTAAGACAAGGAAAAATGAGACAGTAATTCTGCTTATGCAACTTACTTCCTCTCCTGCCTTTTTTTTTTTTTTTTTNCCTCTCCTGCCTTTTTTTTTTTTTTCTGAAATATGTGATATTGGTTCCAAGACAATTGGATGAAATAATTACCTTTCCTCTTTGGCCTATCTATAGATTCGCTTATCAGCAAAACTCTGATTTTTCATTTAAGTAACCTTCTTGCTGACTTTTTCAGTTATTTCTTTTTAAAAGTTCAGCAACACTGCAATCTATAATACATTTTTTGCACTTTAAGTCACTATTTATGATCAAGATGATAATGAAAGAGACTAGAACAGTCATTTACAACAAAGTGAAATCAAAAGGAAGCACAGACCTCTGACTTTCCTGAATATTAATAGCTGCTTTAAAGGCTCACACCTCCTGATATTACCCTTGAGGCCATGAACATGAATGAGACTATTTCAGAAAGTATCAGTGCCTTGTGACATTAGAAGGGAGAAAGCAGTGATATCCTATTTCATATCTTTCTTTTTTAATATATTTGGAACACGTCTGTATACTCAGATGAGAAGCATGGAAATGATTGAATACTAAGGATGTTTTTCTTCTTTATAAGAAGTCAGGACTAAGATTTGCCCTCTTTCCAGAATAAATATTATACCTAATGATATAAGCTCATTGTCTTAACATAGTACATTTACATAATTTATCAGGCAATCTCCTGTACCCTCAACACCTCATTTTTTGTATAATCTGTAGTACAAAACAAGTTGTAAGGATCATACATAAATCTTTACGAATAGTGGATATTTTAAATAAATGAGTTGAATTTCAATTTTAATTCTCTGTTGAATTTCAAGATATAACCATTGTGAAAAGTTAGTTAATTTAGGCGTCACATTTTTATTTAACTGCAAGGGATGGAACAACACCATAAATTAGGACAATTTTCTTTTGATCCTATGCTGGAGGGTTTTAGAATTATCCTCTCAGCCACAACATGGAGATCAAACATTCTGCTCAGCTACTCAAGAAGACCCATGCTCTCTAAATCTGCCTCTGAGTCTGTAACATCTTTGCAGATAATATTTTGTGATGTATTTGAAACTGTGAAGCTACTCAACTAATAGGATATGTGCTTCAGAACGAAACATATGGCTTGAAAGAACAAGATTCTGGATATTTGAGAATCCGAAAAGTGCTCTTTTGAAAAGGAAGGTCTTTCTGGTCAGCTCAAGCTGTTGAGTCTCCCAATGATAAGTACTTGGATGGAGACAGAAAAAAAAGAATTGCCTTTCAAAACAGAAAGATAAAAAAGATTCTATAATAAGCTATAGAGGAAACTGACTTGATTTTTAAAAATATTTTGGGAGAAGGATTGGAATCTTCATGTACTGTATAGTTAAAAGGAAGTGTAATAACTTAAAAAATGTGCCCAAGACAATGGATCAATGTGTAAATAATATCAATATACCATGAAAATCTGCAATGTTAATAGTAAGTTAGTGTGATGGGGGAAATAAATTAGTGAATAATGTATCCTATCAGACAAGGATTCTAAACCCTAATTACTGAAGGCCACATGCTCAGTCTATGCATGATGAACACTGCAAATTGGCACCAGTGTGTCATAATCTGAAAAGAAAAACAGTCCCTCTGAAAGAAACAATTTTGCTTTTTTGGATGGCAAAAGTATTTTACTGGAAGACTATTTCTCTGAATTTTTCCCCATTACAGCCAAGGCAGAAGCTCTGAAAAACTGTCAAATGCAATTTAAACAAGAAAGCATGAAGAGATATTAAGATAAATTAGGGATGATTTGAACATTAAATGGATATGGCACCTTGATGATATATTTTGTCATATGAAAAACAGTGAGGTTAAAGAAAAGTAAAAAAGAGAATAAAGCATTCATAAGAATTATCCCCAATGAATAGAAAAATAGGCAGGAATTTTGTTTAGTGAAAACAAGAGGTCAGAAGAGGCAAGAAATTTATATGCTAATTGGAATTTCTCATTGAAAAGTTTTTTTAGTAGAAAGTCAGTAGATGTAAACTTTATAGCCCAGTGACAGGAAATGATATTAAGGTAGTTTTTAAGGCTACAAAATGTATCCTGTGCAAAACAGCTTTTTGAATAAGATTTGGCGACATCCCCTATTATGTAGATGAAAAGCAGCTAAAGTATGTCAAGGAGCAAGACTTTTACTATTAGAACTTCCTGAAGAAGCAGCATACAATGTTCCTTCAAAGCTAACTTGAGGCACAAATTTCTAAAAGCCACTTAATTGGAATACTCTTCTCTAGAGTTGGTTGTGCTTAAATAATAGAAATGGCCATTGAAAAAATAAATCTGACAGAAAAAGGTATGTACTCATCAGCTGGAAATTCCTTAGGCTGCAGAATTTAGATTGAAGCTTTGTTCACTTGCCCCCAAATTGTACAATAACTGTACCTATTCTATTTGTGAAATGAATCATTGTGTGGGAGATGGATGAGTTTTGCATGGAGGTAAACAGAAGGTGAGAAGGCAAAGATACTCTGTCATGCCAGAAGGGGATTAAATGTATCATTCCTTATGAATATATGAATATTTTAAACTACTTTTAGATTTCATTTCAGAAACATTTTTTATTGCACTTTTGCTTTGGTGCATGGCTACTATTATCTACTAGAAAACAGTTAATAACAACTGTTAACAGTAAAAAAAAGCGAATAAATAATTGGCATCTCTTGATGATGAGCATTAAGGAGTAATTTACTTAGTGCTTTCAGTTCACATGCTTATTCTTTCTGTGATGGATTTACTTTGAATCTCCTTTCAAAAACATGACTTTAAAAAATCATTCTATGGGGTTTAGCTGAAAATACTCAAGTAATTATTCCATGATTTATTTTATATATATATATTTATGTGTGTGTGTGTGTGTGTGTGAGTGTGTGTGTGTGTTTTAAGCTTTTGCGGGTACTTACATGTGTGCTGTTCAGCTTCCTTCGGGTATTATCCCATGTCTTTTAAAGTATTGTAGCAACGATTTTCAGCAGAATCTTCATCTGCCCATCATCAAGGCATCTATATAGAGTTTGTATGTGGAGCAGGTCTCACAGCCCTGGTTTTAAATTTGAGGGCTAGTCCTATTATTGTATTTTTATGGCAAGCAATGTTTTTTTTACATCAGCTGATTGGCTTGGAGGTTTGGTCTGTTGTTTATTGACTGGAGTTAATGTGTGCATTGGTGTTTCTGATTTCTTCTGTCTGTTTGTGGCTTTGATTGCGCGGCAACATCTCTGTCCTGCACTGGAGGTTTCAGTGCGCAGCTTGGCTTCATGCTGAAAGACGGTGTTATTTTATTAGGAAGCTAGGTTCACCTGGAGTGGCCTGGTGGAGGGGGTGTTTTGAGCTGGAAGGTGATACAGGGGAGTCTGTTTCGTGCCCAGAGAGTTTGCCTGGCTTTCGGTGTGGAGATCTTTCTATTTTGCAGAGTGCAGGGCTTTCAAATGATTTGGACAGTCTGGTGGAATCAATCTCTCTTCTATTTCACTGCTTTCAGGTCTTTTTTAATCCTCTATGGCTTCTCTGATGATTCTGTGGCTGGGGTTTTTCTATAAGTGGCTAGGGTTTTTAGTGCCACTCGAAGTTGATCGCCTCGTGCTGTGACCTTGGCTTTCACCTCCCGTGGTTGGCACTAGTGAGGAGTTGATGTTTCTCAGCTTTTACTGCCATTTTTTGTGTTCATCCAGGCGGGTAGAGTACTTATTCTTCTATTGGTCTGTCCAATTGTATGTGGCCGGGCATGATGCACACGGGAACTTCGTATTATGCCTTGGTTATTCCCAAGTCAATGTTCTGTCTTTGGCGGTTTTTTAAGGCATGGCTGCTATTTTTTGTCTGTTTTGAACGGCAGTCTGGATTGTGATGCCTGTGTAGTAATCTTTACGAATTTTTTCTAGAGTACCTTCTTATGTAGGCAGGTACACTGTTCCATAGGTCTGTTTGATCTTCTTCAAGTTCTTTATGTCTTGGAGTGTGTTTTGGGATCAGCTGGTGATTTTGTTTTGTGGGAAAGCCGTTGGCCTGTCCCAATACTTTAGTACAGGGTGCATAGTTCAGTCTTATATGGTCTTGATTGCCAGGACCTTTAGTTTCTCAGGTAATTAGTGTTTTTCGGCCAACGGGAATTTATCTTGTGCTGGCGTGGTGGATGGGACCTGTGGCGTTGAGGTAGCCCGGTTGTTGTGTGTTCTTCTCTGGTATAACGGCTTAATCTGCGTGTTCTCCCAAGTGTGCCATCTGTTCTTTTGTAGATTTAGTACACTCTAGTGATGGTGTTGTTTGTTTATATTACCCATTTTCATGGTGAACTTGATTTTGGTACATGATGTGTGCTGTTTAGTCTGATGTCTTAGTCAGGAAATTGTTTAGGTTCTTTTTTTCCATGGGGCCAAATCACAAAAATTGTGTTCATCCCGATGTATCTTAGCCATAGTTTGGGTTTGTCGAGGTGGCATTAGCCAGGGCTTCTGGATTCGACATTCTTCCAACGAACAGTGTTTGCAATGACGGTTTGGTGACCAGATGGTGATTCCTAGGTCCCTTCAATTTGCTTGATATCTTTGTCCTGTATAATGAAAATATGTTGTTGGTTTAGGCAGTCCTGTTACTGTTAGTTTCATGAGGTCTTTAGCTGGTTGGTAATACTTTTGATGATTTCAAGAGTTTCTTATTATCGACTTGGCGTAATAGTCTGCGAACCACCCTAACCCCAAAGATAAATTTCCCTGGAAACAACCAAGGCATTACGAATCCGTAATGGAGTTCCTGCGAAAACATTGCTTCAACTTTAAAAGCACCAACTACAATGACAGTGGGAAAATACCCGAACAAAGCTGAACAGGCCATACATATAAGTACCCGTGAAAACTTAAAACTTTATATATTATTATATGGTATTCAGCATTGTTCGGCGCTCTCTTTCGCCACGTCCATTACTGCTTTTTGCTTTTTTAAAGTGTGTAACAACGTTTCGGCGAATCTCATTCTATCATCAATCGGTTCTGTATTGTGTTCGTCTGTGAGTCAGACTTTCACAGCCGTTTCAGTTTTAAATTTGGGGCTAGCCTACTGCTGCGCCAAGTTTTCATGAGCTGTAAACCATCATCATCACAATTATGACAAATCACGGCTTGAATTATCTTGCTTTGCATGTAATGAGTCTATCTCATATATTAGGTTAACCTTTTAAGTTGCATTACTGAAATGAATGAACTTTTGCACGATATTCTAATTTTTTGAGTTTTACCTGTACATAAAGGAAGTATTTTGTAAAAACAAGATAATATGATAAATTTCTCATAAACAGAATTTTTAAGATAAAATATACTATACACTTTTTCTATAGTTTTGAACATAAGAATTACTCTTGTTTTAAATGGCCAAATAATAAGAACTCAACATTATTAATATTTATAGTAATTAATAAAGTTAGATGTTGAATTAATTTAACAAAATGCAATTTTTATTCAAATTTTGATTGTATTATTTTTGGTTTGGAGTAATTTGTGAAAGCCAATTTACTGGACACAGGCTTAGGTTCAAGCTATATTAAAAAGTTAGCAGCAGAGTTCTTGCATTTATAGCATCTGGAGTTAGTTATAATTCATTCTTCAGACATTAACCTTGTCTCACTTCTTTACTAACCTGGAACCAGTCTGTTTCACCATGGTTCATCCAGAGTTGGTTCATCCTTCTCTCCTATACATAATGAGATGTTCTGTGTTTTTTATTTTCTTACAGATACTTCATTATTTGTCATGGTCGGTATAATCAAAACCTTTTTATTATCAATGAAGCATTTATCAACTTTTGAAAAAAATACTCTTTGACTCAATTATTTCTTGTTTCATATTTTTTCCTAAAATTCCATGAACATCTGTCAATATAGGGCTGTAACTTGCATTCAACCATTCTAGGAGTACTTTTTATCATGTGAAATTAAGGATATTGTGAAATAATTTGCCCGCTATATTAAATATCTTTTTGTTGATTTTCTTCTATTACATCCAGTTGACGAGATAACAGATAATCAGAGTTAGAAGGGATCTTACAGGTCAACTAGTCCAACCCTCTGCCCAAGCAGGAGACCCTACACCATTTCTTACAAATGGCAGTCCAATTTCTTCTTGAAAGTCTCAAGTGATGATGCTCCCATGACTTCCGAGGGCAAGCTGTTCCATTGGTTGCCTCACTGTCAGAAGTTTCTCCTTATTTCCAGGTTAAATCTCTCCATGTTCAGTTTCCATCCATTATTCCTTGTTTGATCAACAGGTGCTTTAGAAAATAGCTTGACCCCTTCCTCTCTGTGGCAGCCCCTCAAATATTGGAAGACTGCTATCATGTTTCCCCTGGTCCTTCTCCTGTAACCATTCTTCATATGTTTTAGCCTCCAGTGCCCTAATCATCCTGGTTGCTCTTCTTTGTACTTTTTCAATTTTGTCAATTTTCAGATTTGTTGGTATTTTTTAATTAGAATCTTTACTGATTCTTCTTCTGTTGGTGGCCATAGTTCTGCAGATATTCCATCAATACCTTTCACCTTCCAACTCAATAATGACCAGGATGCTGGTCTAACATTACATTACCATTACATTCTCGAACTAGAAATTCTTGTAAATAGGGAATATCTATAGTATCTTGGATGTTGAGTATACTTTTTCCATCTTGTTTGACCTCCTTTTGAACCATTTATTATTTGATCACTTGTGTCCTTTATATAGATAATTTAGGAATGAATCTCCTTCTGAGTTCAGAGATCTTTGAGAAAATTGTTCATGTTTTACTAGTTCTTTGCAGTTCAGTTTAAGCTTCTTCCCGGATTTTTATCTTTGACTTTGGCTTTCTTCTCTTCTTGCCAATGGTTTCTTAGTCTTCAGCAGTCTCTGCATAATCAGCCTTGTAAACCTATTTCAGTTCACTGTTCCTCTAGTTTTCTATCAACCAGGCTCAGATAATTCTGATGCTTTTTGAAAATACTGTATATGCTCAACATATCTTATGGCAACTGTTGAGCTTTGTTTTTCTGCTTTAGCTTGATTTGGAATTTGAACACAACAGTTTATGATATGTTTCACAATAAATACCTGATGACATTGTTGTTGTTATGTCTTCCAACTACTTGACAATCATACTGCTGGATGTGCCATATGATCATATTCAGACATAAACAGATAACAGATAATCAGAGTTGGAAGGGACCTTGTAGGTCATCTAGTCCAAACCTCTGCCCAAGCGGGAGACCCTATACCATTTCTGACAAATGGCAGTCCAATCTCTTCTTGAAAGTCTCAAGTGAATGGCACTCCCACAACTTCGCAAGGGCAAGCTGTCCATTGGTTGATTTGTTCCCGACGTTAAAAATAGTTTTTCCTTATTTCCAGGTTAAACTCTCCTTGTTTCAGCTTCCATCCATTAATTCTTGTCTGGCCTAAAGGCACTTAAAATAATCTTGACCCCTTCCTCCATCTGTGGCAGCCCCTCAAAATATTGGAATGACCTCTTATCATGTATCCCTGGTCCTTTCTTACTAGACTAGCAAGCCCAGTTCCTGCAACCGTGTTCATCTGTATGTTTTCGGCTCTCCACCGTCCGCCAATATCATCCTGGTTGCGTCTTCCTTGTATTTTTTCTGGAGTACTCAACATCTTTTTTTATAATGTGGTGAACAAACTGGATGCAGTAACTCCAAGCGTGGTCTTACTAAGGCCTTTATACAGTGGTATTAGACTTCCCTTTGATCTTGATTGTATCCCTCTGTTAATACAATTTAGGATTGCATTAGCTTTTTTTGGCTGCTGCTGCAGCACGCTGCTGGCTCAGTATGTAGGGGCTGGGTTGTCCGCTACAACATCCAAGATCCCTCTCACAGTTACTGCCATTGAGCCCCTGGTTTCACCCAGTCCTAATACGTGTACTTTTGGTTTTTTTCCTTGCCTAAGTGTGGAACTTTTACTTTTCTTCTAATTGAATTTCATTTTGTGTTTGATATGCCCAGTGTTACTAGTCTGTAAGATCCATCTGGATCTTTGGAGCCTATCTTCTTGGGTTTAAGCTATTCCTCCCCCGTTTAGTATTCATCTGCAAATTCGGTAAGTTCCCCTCTATTCCCTCATCTACGAATTGTTAATGAAAGATATTGAAGGTACTGGCCTAAGACGGAATCTTGTGACACCCCACTGTTTACTTGTTCGTCCCATGTAGACTTGAGACAACATGAAGGACTACTCGTTGAGTACAGTTTTGCCAGCCAGTGTGAGTCCCCATCTCGTGGTAGGCTATTTCTCCATTTTTTTTCCTTAGCTTACTAAAGAAGTTAAGGTTGGTGGTAAATACTTTGTCGAATGCTTTGCCTGAAATTCTAAATATATTATGGTCCGCAGTATTTTGCTGGTCTACTAATTTAGTCACTGTGTTGAAGAATGAAATAAGATTGGTTTGGCACGATCTGTTCTTAATAAACCTGTGCTATCTGCTAGTTATTACTTTACTTGTTTCTAGATGTTGGCAAATATGTTTTTTTATCTTTTTCAGTATCTTCCCTGGTATTGATGTTAGGCTGATTGGTCATTGGTTTCCTGGGTCTGGTTTTTTTTTCCTTTTTTGAAGATGGGAACCATCAGCTCTTTTCCAGTCCCTGGTAGTTCCCCGGTGCTCCAGGATTTTTGAAAGATATGATGCAATAGTTCTGAGATTACCTTTGAAAATGTGATTAGATGACAATGTGTAGATATGCAGGACAGTTAATGCAAAGTAAAAGATAGATCACTTGTCAGAAAAGAGAAGTAAGAAATTAATTCAAAGTAACACAGCATGAGTTTCTTTTATATTGAAATAAGCTAAGGGAAATTCTGCTAGTATACTGTTTCCTGACAAGCATTATCTTGAATGGTTAACAAAATGTAAGGAAGGGACAGAAAACTAAATTCTATTTTCTGTGCTGATCCTTGAATTGATTATGCACTAAAGTTTCCCTGTAGTATGCAAAGCAATAGGAGTGTGTAAAACTTCATTTGGAAGATGAAAGGTGATTCAATTCAATTATATCTTCAAATTTAAATATTAATTGAATTGCTGAATTGATTTGTGCAGTCAAATCAAATTAAGTACCTTCAATTAGATTCAGAGATTTGATGAAGTTTCACAACTGCACATGCACTTTTATAAATTCAATTACTGAATCACAAAGTTGAACTGGTTTTCTCCCAGTGCAAAACACCCCTCAATATTAACTCTGTAGGATTATATACAGAGACTAACACTTTTTGATAAAGTCCTGCACTCATCGAGACAACCACATAAAAACTAATCCAGCTAATCTAAGAAAGTATTAGAAAAGGTATAGTATATTTCAAATATTCCAGATGTTTCATCAGATAGATTTCCTAACTACAGCATGAAGATACCAAATACATAAGTGAATAGCTATCAGCAAAAAAAGTCTCAACTGTTAACTTCTGCCATGCTAAGTGCCATAAATATTAAATGTCAGAGGCCAGACAGCCATCTGTCAACTATGCTATAGCTGTTTTTTGAATGCATATTTTTTGCTGAAGCATCTTCTTTCTATCCCTTACACAAAGAAATCACTTGTTTTCTAGGTGAAGAGGTACTTTAAGACCTGGACTCTCATTTGGAGGACAAGTTAAAAAGTCTGGACTATATTCACTAGTTTATAGATTAAGGCTATCCTTATTCCCCCCCCCCCCCCAAAANCCCCCCCCCCCCCCAAAAAAAAAAAACCAACTGTAGTTCAAGGGCATTATTTTTGAGATTTGCTGGTTTTTCTTTTCTTTTTCTTTGCATATAATAAAATGATTTTAAAAATCTTGAGCTAGGGATGACATGATTTCCAAATTTACTTTCAAAACTATGACATTGTTCAAATGTCTGGCATAAATAGGTTCACAAGCAGAATACAGGTAGTCTTCAACAACCATTTGTTTAGTGATCAAAGTTACAAGAGCACTGAAAAAAGTCCTGCCACTTACAGCATCTCCATAGTCACAGGATAAACATTTGGGTGCTTGGTCACTGGTATGTATTTGCAATAGTTTCAGCATCTTGGGGGGGGTCACATGTTCACCATTTCCAATTTTTATAGACAGCTTCGGATAAGCAATAGTAAAGCCTGATTTGCTTAAGGACTGCATGATTCACTTAACAACTGTAATGATTTGTTTAATGACCATGGCAAAAAAAACAACTGTAAAATTGAATGTGACATTACCTTGCTTAGCAATGGAAATTCCAATACCAATTGAGTTCATAAGTCAAGAAGGCTACTTGTATAAAAATTGGGAATGCAAAATGACTATGGCTTTGTGGTTTGCCATATTTTTATTCTTATGCTTTGACTTCATAGATAGAAATTAAAAAATAACTGCACACTTAATATTCATAAGTGCCCAGTATTCTTATCTGAACAACACTGAATCCTGTCCTTTACATAACTGGAAGAGTAAGAATGTGCTGAAATGTCTATAAAGCTATTATTCATTAATGGTAAGTCTGTCTTTACACTTTAAAATTCAGACATTGCTGTAACTTTTATTACATGCTTTATTTATACATATTTCTGTAAAATATGTGTAATTTTATAATTTAAGTTTTATAAATTACTAGTTGAATTAAGTAAGAAGTAAATCCATATATTTTAAAAAATGTTATAACAATAATTTCATTCTAGCAATTATTCTATTATTCCTTTTCAATCAGAGGATTTATTTTTACAGTCAGTACTAATTCTTGTATCGTTCCAATTTTAGTATATGTGCTGCCGAAGCGAGCACAGTAAGTACTAATTCTTGTACTAATCCGAATACTTCTTTCTTAGCAAAACAATTATTTAAATGTTAACTGAGCAAAACAATTATTTAAGTGTTAATCCTATTATAAGGATTTCCATTTGATCAGAGTCTCTTTCAGCATGTTTGTCTATAGTGTTGGCAGGCAGTAAAAGAAATAATATCTAGTAGAATTTGTAATAGATATTTTATTGGAAGTACGGAAATGCATTAAATTCTTTCTTATTCCACATATATTTAATCTGAATTTCTAGCATAACAGTCATTGTCTACAAAAACATTAATTCTCACAGATATTATAGTGTTTCACATAGTGTATAGTGTATATGGCATACCCAGAAGTACGACAAGTAGCAATGAGTATCTCACTATTCTTCGGATGCTTCTGAATTTAAAGGATTAACCAACTATTCCAATTTTACTCTTTCAGTTATTTTTCTTCCCCCACTGCATATTAATTTTCAAAATCAACCTCATGATTGAAAATTATGTAAATGTGCAATATACACCATGTATATATCTGGGCTATAGGTTTCTAGCATTTAAATAAATGAAGATACTGCTCAGCTAAGTGAATGACTATTCTAATTTGTACAGCTTTGGACAGCTGTAGATAACTTGGCTTCAGTAAGACTTAGGAAAGGCTTTGTATTTTTATTTTGCTTTTTGCAGTCAATAAAAATGAGTAGAGAGAATAACAAAAGATGTGTCATAGAAAAGAAAGTCCACATCAGCATCTGACACTTCCCCAGTGTAATAAATTGAAAAATTATAAAGTGCTTGGGATAAAGACAGGAGCCTAATTCACAGAGTAAGAAGTTTTTCAGGAAATTTGCATAATGTTAATATGAGTCAGCAAAAAAGAAAACTTCTTCAGATATATAAATTTAAAACAGGAACAGAAAGGTAGAGGATGTGCTTCCACTCTACTACCCCGAGAAACACACAAATCTATCACTACATAGATCATGTGTGGCAGAAAAATGCTTTACAATTTCTTAAAATATTTTGTCATGTCTTTCATTCCTGTCTCACATTAATTCTGCATGAAATTCCCGTTCTGAGCTAGGAAAAGGAAGACTGCTTTATCCAGTTCAGTTATAATGATCTAAAGCCCGTCACACTGCATCAACGGATGGAAAGAGGATGTAAAATGGAGAAAAACACTTACCATCTGTTGGTTAACGCGATGCTTCCGTTCTGTACTCCGTCTCGTTACTCACTTGCCCCGTTTTGCTTTCCTCTCTATCCGTCCAGCATCCGTCTATTGACATTTTCATCCCGCTCAGAAGGTTTTGAGCTGCTCAAAACTTTGACGCGGAAATGTATCCAACGGCGTCTGTTCTGGCATCCGCGTAGGCATAGCGGGGACATCGTGTCTGGCATGGCCGTTGTCATCCGTTACGCATTCTGCGAATTACCGCTAGGCAATTACCGCTGCGGCTATTCCGGCGACAACTCGCGATTCCTGTTTCCATGCAGGTGAAACGGACGCAGGGAGGAAGTGGAAGCGGACGTGCAGCGTTAGTAGGCCGACGGAGAAAGGATGAAAAGCGGATGCAGTATGCAAAGAAAGCATTTTAAAACGGAAAAAACATTCGCAGGAGGGGACCTCTCGGATATTAAGGATGTCTAGAGGATGCCTAGGAGGATGCAAAGGAATGCTTCGCGTTCTGCATCGCGCTCTTCGGCATCACGTCTCTGCTGCCTGCGTCCTCTCCCCCGTCTGTTGCTTTTTCGCGTGTTATCGTGCGTCGCTCTGTTTATGCAAATTTTTGCCCCTTTTTGAGAGGGGATAACAATTTTTCTCGTCCGCTGTGTCCTTTTTACAAACGTTTTGCATCCGTTTGGCAGTGTGACAGGGCCTTAACATTCATGTTAAAAATCTGTACCTCAATTTGGTTTTACAAGATGAATCTTGTTCAGAATATTTTTTTTACTTATTCTAATCTGGCTAAAATGTGGAGAGTTAAAATGAGTTATGAAATGTTAATTTGAGGGACTAGGCTGTGTCATGTTTGGATTAGAATTTAGAATTTACCTTTATTGTTATTGCATTTCCACGAATACAATGAAATTTTGAAGCTACTCCAGCACAGTGCCCCAAACACCACATCACACTCCCACTACAAGTATTTAAAAATTAAAATAATTAAAATAATAATAATTAAAAACCTAGTCTAAAACATTTAGTAAGTTAAATAGTTTTAAATGCCACTATATACATGTTCCTTGCACCGGGGCTATTACATCTCTTTCACCATTATCTTACTACTAACATTATATGTAATACTGCTCTTCTTTCCAAAACAGATGTATAAATGAAAGGACAAATACAAACAATATATGCAATTTATAGAAAACAGGGAAAAAAATCTAATGGAAGTAACCGTTTTTCCTATTTTCTATAAACTTCTAATGGAAGTAACTGATCCTCTGTGCTGAGTTTGGTGGTTTTCTTGCAGACATTTCATGACCAAAGTAGGTAACATCATCAGTGCTAGAAAAGCATGGGGTTTGATCTTATTTTTGCATACTGGTACTAGTGGCTTGTCATGTCAGTGTTAGTGGGTGTGTACTTGGTGGTTCATTAATTAGGCTGTTGTTTACTGTTAGCTTGTTTGTCTGCATCAGTAGTGTCGATTGGTGTATTGTTTACTTGATTCTTGGTTAGGTATTAATCTTGATGTTAATCTCCTCTTATATGGGTATTGATTGCTGCTGAAGAGGTGTTTAGATCATTTTGTTTTCTTCATGCTTTTTTTTTTAACAAATTTTATTCAGTTTTACACATTAAAAACCAAAATCTCTTTTTAGTGGACAACATATTTCCGGGTCATCACCTTTACATACAAATATGACAGCAATTATACATTCAT
>BHFT01002455.1:0-18130 GCA_004320025.1 Laticauda laticaudata
GTCATCCGCTTCCATCCGCTAGGCTTCCTACGAACATCCGCTTTACATCCCTGCTACATCCTCCCCACGTACGTTCCTTTCCGTTGTTGTCCACTGTTTATGCAAATTTGGGGCACTTTTGAGAGTGGATAACAACGGATAGAAAATTTGCTCAGCCGCTGTGTCCTTTTTGCATACGTTTTGCATCCGTCGGCCAGTGTGACCTAGCCTTTAGATCTTCGACATGAAAAGAAGCTGGGTGATTTTGTACCAGGCACTATTTTTCAACATATCCCAATTCCCAGGTTTGTTCTGAAGAAAATAGGAAGGACTATTATGACTTATTTATAAAGATAATACATATGGAATAATAATACATAAATAAAATGGTCATTTATTTCTTTTGATTCTGAGTTGTGACGAGAGTCCAGGAATGGGGATATGACTTCTCCCTTTTATATCATAGAGCTGAGTCTTCCACTATAATACAACTATCCTAGGCTGGCTCCCTATCTTTTAGACTCAGCTTCTTGTCTTTGAGCTTCGTCTCTGGCAGAAGTAGTAATTGAGCTAAAAAGAGATCTAAAAGCATACCTTTCTCAGTGATTTCTTCTGTTTTTGCTCCTGGGGCTCTGGTTTGACCTTTAACTCCAGGCGGGCGGGGATCTACTCTCCTGCAGCGCTGAGGCTTTGGCACTGCCTCACTGAGGGACTTTGGGCTCAGGGAGCATCCTGCTGAGCCTCCCACACAGTGCCGAAGATCGTGGAGCCTTTCTGCACTGCTGCTTCTCTAGTTGCTTCATAGCTGACTCTGGAGCTCGTTTTGACTGCTTCACACCTAGTTCCTGGCTAGTGCGGATCACTCGGGGCCTTTTAAGAACCTAGAGAGTGAAGGAGGCAACAAGGCTGTTCCAGGGCTGCCGCACATGGTGGGTGGCCATTTTGGGAAGCTGGCCAGTCATTTTGTTCCCAGTAAAAGTGAGTGTGAATTGGGACTAACAGCTTAAGGCTCACCTGGCTCGCACTATAGAAAGCACTAACAGTAGGAATGCTCACAGCACCTCTTGTGCCTGCCCTGTTTGTCTGATGGAAAAGGAAGCCGCCCAGCCAGTCCTTAAGGGTTCAGAAGAACCCGTAGATTCTCCAGCTTCTCCAAGAAAGAAGAGGAGATAAAGAAGCCATTCTGTGAATAGAGATGTTGCATCTAAGATCAGAGCCAAAGTTCTAGCTCCCAAAAAGACTTCCAAATCAGAACAGAGGGCTGAAAAGAGGAGGCATGCTACTTTGAAAAAGCAGTTTGCAAAGACATTGGCACAGATGAGAGACCAGATTCAACAGGCCTCTCAGTCAGGGGAGACAAAGGTTTGCCCTGGGATTTATGAAAGAGAGTATGTTGAAATGCTCCCAGCTCTGCTCACCTTTTAGCCTGGTCTCCTGAGAGGGTGGAAGAAGAGTTTATGCCCCAGGATTTAAGTAGATCAGGCCCATCATTCAGACAGGCAGCCTAGGACCCTGGTCCCTCTTTCCGCACAGGTCAACTGGTCCAAGGGAGTCACAGGCCTAGACCTGAGGCAATCTATACTCCCACTGCTGCAGGATTGCCCCCAGTGGACCCCATACAGGTAACAGGCCTGATGACATCAGGGAAATGGTCTCTGTTGCTATTAGGCAAGGACTGAATGAGAGGTTTCAACAACTCCTTCACCCTCAGGGGGGAGGACAGTCCTTGTTTCCTACTTTGTCCCAAGGGGCCTCTTCATCCCACAGAAGTTTACCGAGACAACAGTTCAGTGTTCAGCTTGCTCAGTCAGACTGAGGTGAGGAAGAGGAAGGGGATTATATCAACCCTTCTAAACACAGCTGCTCCTCTTACTTTGAGGAGGAAGAAGGTGAGATAAGGGATCCCAATAAGTCAGAGGAGGAAAAGTTTAGATCTGATCAATCTTCCTCATCTAAGGTTTTCAAGCCTTCCTTATTCAAACCACTTTTGCACAAGGCTTTGGTCACTGCACAAATAACACCTGAGGAAGTGGCCCCAGTACCTCAGATGGCCCCTTCTAGCCACAGTGAATCTCTGTTCTCTAAACCAGTGGTCCACTCTGAAGTTTTCTCTTTCCCTCTCATATTCCTTATTTAGTGAAGGAGCAAGGTGCCTCCCCTGGGTCTGGGCCACGGCCCTCTTCACATGATAGGCGATTTTACAATGTCAGCCCCATGCTCTGGAGATAGGCTGTTCGGCGACGCCTTGGAGCCTTAATTGGTTGAAACCAAGGACAAGCAGAAGACTCTCTCATCGACAGGGAACAGATCTGAATATTACCCTGGCCTGTACTTTGGCCCTCTTCCTTCAGGCCTGATGCCACAATGTGATTCTCCAGGGGCCAGAGATCTTTCTCCCATCGCCAAGATCAACATCCTGAGCCTTCAGGTAGGAAACAACAGGCTCCTGGTAAATGGCCCTTTCGAGGGGTAAGTATTCATTCTGACGCTCAAAGTGAAGGTCCTATTTCACCCTCCATTGGAGGCTGTTTGGCTTTTTCTGCCTCCGGATGGGAGGAATCAATATCAGACGCCTGGGTGATTAGAACAGTGAGGCTAAGCCTCCAGCTTGCGTTTCTTTCTCCACCCCCACAATTTTTTGTTCGCTGTCCTACTTTGAGGGACAACTAGACGGGCCCTTATGGACCTGGGCATTCAACATCTGGTTGAAATATGGGCCATAGAGCTAGTTCCAATGGAGCAATGAGGACTAGGCTTCTACTCTCGCCTCTTTGTGATGACCAAGGCCTCTGGGGGGTGGAGGGTCATCCTTGACTTTAAACTCCTGAACAAATTTATTCCATACAGGTGTTTTAAAATGCAACTCTGCATTCCAGTCGAGAGAGTGTTCGAGAGTGCGACTTCCTCTCCTCCATTGATCTTATGGAGGCTTACCTCCATATTCTGATCTGGCCTCATCACTGCCAGTTTTTCTGTTTCTGTTACCAGGATGTCCACTTCCAGTATCGGGTTCTTCGATTGCCTGTCATTGGCCCCCCCAGGGCCTTTACAAAGATATTGGCAGCTTTGGAGGCTTTGCTTCATACTGTTCCAGTGAGGGTCCAGTGCTATCTGGACAACATCCTGATCCAGTTGCAGTTGGTCCTCTCTGCCCATCACAACCTTCACATCATGTTACAGTGCCTGAGAGACCACGGCTTCTCGGTCAACCTCAAGAAAAGCCTCCTCTTCCCTGTGACCAGGCTGCTTTGTCTTGGGGCGATCACTGATACATCCTGTTGCCAGGTTTTTCTCTCCCCAAAATGCAGGGAGAGCCTCCATGACTTCATATTCCAGATTTGACACCAGCACAATGTTCCCTTGTCTCTTCTGTCTCAGCTCCTGGGGAAGTGATCTCCTGCACTGGCATCGTCCCATGGGCCCGCCTCTATGTCTGTGCGCTCCAGTGCTTCCTGCTGCCTTTCCAATGGGCAGGCACCAGCCAGTTGTCTATCAGAGTGCAGGTTCCACCCCAGGTTCCACCCCAGGTTCTTTGGTTCTTCAGGTGGTGGCAACCCCAGGCAGTCTGGAAGGGTCTTCTCTTCAAGGAGCCAGACAGGATCCTGCTCACTACAGATGCCAGTCTTCACAGCTGGGGGGCCCCATCTAGCCGGTGAGATAGCTCAAGGGAGTTGGTGTCAGGTAGGCAGAGCATGTCCCATAAATTGGCTTGAACTCAGGGCCATCCTCTAGGCCCTGCAGCACTTCCAGAACAGGGTGGCGGGTCACCACGTTTTGGTCATGACAGACAATGTGGCCACAAAGGCCCATGTCAACGGGGGGGACGGGACCCGGTCCAGGGCCCTTATGAGGGAGGCAGAATGCCTGGGGAGATGGGCAGAGAGACAACTTCTTTCCATCAGGGTGGACCACATCTTGAGGGCAGACATTATCCAGGCTGACTGGCTGAGTTGGTCCACTGTCGATCATATGGAGTGGAATCTCCCCCCTTCATTGTTTCTGGCTTTGTCCCACAGATTTGGAACGCCAGCAGTAGATCTATTCACTACTCCTCAAAACGCTCAGGCAAACAGATTCTTCACCAGGTTTTTGACCCAGGGTGCGGAAGGGACCAATGCCCTTTGGAGCAACTGGCTTCCAGGTTTTCTCTACACCTTTCCCCCTCTTCCGATCATTCTGGCCGTAATCCAGAAGTTGGAGGAGAGGGCAGAGCGAATTCTCCTGGCTCCCAATTGGAGGCCCTGGTTTGCAGATCTGGTGATTCTCCTATGAGCTGCTCAGAGCATCCAGTAGTGGGACGTGCTTAGTCTCCACATTCACAGGCTGAGCTTGATTTGTGGAACGCTCCTCCTCCACCACGTGACTCCTCAGTGTTCCCCAGTTTTTTGCTCAGCCTCGTGCGAGACAGGCAGTGTTTTGGATACTTCCAGGGTTTGATTGCAATTTGATTTTCCTTTGGTTTTTTCCTTTGTCTTTAGCCTTCAATCCTTATCAGTCTGAGAGTCCGGTTTAAGGGAAGCGCTGTTCTTGCCCCCTCCTCCAAAAAATAAAAAAAAAGGTGGTGGAGGCTTTTGGAACTACTCTGTTCCACCTCCCCACAGCCAAAATTTTCTTACCTCTGCCAGATTGATTGCTGCTGTGTCTTTATTCCATTTGCTTGCTAGCGGCTTGATATTTCATTTTAAAAGTCGTATCACCCTTACCCCCCCCCCCGAATGCCATTTCTTCATGGGAAGGTTAATTAGTATTAATTCCCCTTCTCTCTGCGCGTTCTGTTGTTTGAGAGCTCAGGCTTCATTTGAGCTCTGGCTTTGGTTTCGTTTGCAAGGCGGGAAGCTGCTGCTGAGAAGCGCTTGAGAAAACTTTAACTGCTGGAGGCCATCTTGAGTGCCACCTCGTGGCTGCACGCCTTGTTTGTCTTTCCTGAGCTGTGTGAGGTATTTTCTGCTCGAAGCAACAGAATCCCTTCAGGATTCTGAGAACTGTCTTACCCTCGTTTTGCTACCTGCACTCGAGGATAATTAATTCGCTTTTTAAAAATTGTTGGCTTAACCCTCACAGCCTTACTCTCAGTGGCACAGCAGCAAGCCCTAGGCCAGTGTCCGCCTGTGCAGGGAAGCTACTGAAGGCCCTTACAATCATCAATCCAGGCCTTAGCATTCGCAATTTGGCTAATTGGATTACTCATTAATATTGATTGTTCTATTATTAATATTGGAATATACATATATCACTATTCAAGGAGCAATTACAAAGCAATTATAGCAATAATATAATTATACAATCATAATAATCACTCATGGTAACAAACTACTTAACAGTATAATATTTTAATTTTCAATAAAATATTATTACTGAGATATGACTTATTATATATATATAGACACCAACAAAATGAAAAGAATAAATAAAATAAAAGGGGGCAATAAGAACTTTATCAACCGTTTGCAACCATTTTTGACTCAGATCGGACCCTGGGCATGCCAACCGCCTTGTACACAGATTATATTCAACTACGATTTTTCTAATTTTAATCATAATGGCAGATGGTAGCACCTCTCAGGCACCTTGCTTGAAGGCAAAAGCCAAATCAAAACACAGTGGAAATTCTAAAGCCTCAGAAAGGGTCGCCTTAAGGCGCCATAAGGCCTTACAAAAGCAAATTGACAGACATTCTCGAGAGGTCCATGCTGTATCTCAGGGTGCCCCCTCTTCCAGTCCATCAGTTTCTTCACACCCTCCTCCTCCTCTAGATCTCTCCCTTTCATCCAGGTGCAGCTTAACTCCACAAGGACAACAGGCCCAAGTGTCTGGAACACCAACCAGATGGGCCCCTGAAGCCACATTCACTCCGAAAGCCGCTGGTCTTCACCAGGGTGACAGCTTCATTGAGGAGGTTCCAGAGAGGATGAAAGCCTGGATGGAGATGGCTATTCACCAAGGGATTGCAGCGCGGGCTTCAACACATGGTAATGTTGAACCTTACCCTATAACTACTGACAAGAGCCCCAACCACTGAGGTCACTAACCAGGTCAGAACAACACCAGTCCCAGGTACATTTAAAGGGGAGACCCCTCTGCAAGGGCCAGAGGAGGAGGAAGTAGATCAGATCTTTCAAATGGCTGAGTCTGAAGTGGGAACAATTCACGATAGCGAGCCCCTGTCAGAGGCAGACCCCTCAGAAGGGGAAATGCCTGAGGAACAAAGGTCTTATTCCTGCCCAGCCTGTTTTTACAGGCATATTTGGCCACAGCTTTTCAAATCTCTCTTGTTTAAGGCAAAGAACATTGCAGGCCTAAACAAGCCAAAACTTTCTGACAGTGGGCTTCTGCAGTGGGCTTCTGCAGCAGTATACACCTCCCCAACTGGACATGATCGGAAATTCTTCAACTTGGACCCTGATTTTGCAAAGTTACTGGGGACTCCCGAGGTAGAATGAGCCGATAGTGGCTTTAGCGTTCCCTCTATTCCAGTGAGGCACTGGAGGCTTAAAGCCGGAGGAAAAAACGGGTCGAGCTAGCCCTACGCAGAGCTCATCAGTCTGATGCGTGAGCAATCAGATCAGCCACGGCCGCCTCCTTTTTCACGTGGTCGTCTCTTGGATAGCTTCGTCTTTTGAAACAACATGTTCCTTCTTCTAACATCAGGGCGCACCAAGAAATCGCCAAACTTATGGCAGCTGCTGAATTCTCTGCCGATGCTACCTATCACGCAGTCAAATTTCAGCAAGGGCCATTACCTCGCATGTCAGCACGATGCTTGTTATGGTGAAGACACTGGCAAGCTGACTTCAACACCAAATCCAAGCTGGCATCATCCCCCATTGCGGGAGATAGATTGTTTGGCCCTTCCCTGGGTCCACTACTAATTGAAACACGCAACAAGAAGAAAATTCTCCCTTCCCTTTTTCGGAAGTCAGATTTCAGAAGCCCCAGTCCTTTCGGAGGGGAGCCTCTTGAACTTTCTATCAGGGATCCTTCTCTTCCAAATACCAGAGACCCCCAGCAGTTAGACCAGGACAACAACCAGATAGGTCCGACTCAGTGGATAGAAGTAGAAGGGGTGGTCAATCCAAAAGATCCTTTCGGGGAACAGGGAACAGGCCCTTTCAGCGACCAAGATAACTCCTGGGACCAATTCCCATTGGCAGACGTCTTAAGTTATTTGCTGACCAATGAGACTCCTCTATCTCTGATGCCTGGGTCAGAGATACGGTTAGATTTGGACTCGCACTGGAGTTTAGATGCACTCCCCCAATTCCTTCATGTCATACCCTCCTTCCAGGGACCCGGTCAAGCATAATCTCATGGATTTCCACTGTCCAACACCGACTGGATATACGAGCCATCCAACCAGTAGCGACCAACCAACAAGTGCAAGGTTTTTATTCACATCTTTTCGTTGTACCAAAAAATTCAGGGGGGGTGGAGAGCGATATTAGCTTTGAAACGTCTCAACCGTTTCTTAGTATATCGCAAATTTAAAATGCATACCCTCCAATCAATATTGCAGGCATCAGGAAAGGGACGTTCTCACGTCCATAGACTTGACGGAGGCGTACCTGCACATTGCTATTCGGTCCTCCCACTTATAGGTTTCTGAAATTTTGCTACAATAACCACCACTTTGAATATGTGGCCCTTCCATTCGGATTAGTCTCTGCCCCCAGGACCTTTACCAAGGTCCTCGCAGCACTAGCTGCCCACCTCAGGAACATCCCGGTACGCTCCAGTGTTATCTTGATGATATTTTGATTTTATCTCCTTCTGCCCATCAGGCAGTCATAGGACACTCAGAACACATTATTATCCCTACAAGAACATGGTTTCTCAATAAATTGGAAGAAGAGTCAATTAACACCTTCGACGCGTTTAATTCATTTAGGGAGCGGTCATAGATACAGTGGAAGGCAAAGTTTATCTGTCACCAGATAGACTAAATAGCACTCAAAAATTGGTTAAGGAAATCAGGGTGCTTAAGAGGATGTCCCTAATGGACTTATCCAAATTGTTGGGCAAAATGATTTCATGTATTTCTATTATTCCTTGGGCCCACCTTCACACTAGATCCCTCCAGTGGTTCCTGCTACTGTACCAGCGATCCGGCCGAAGCAACTCCAAACACAAAGTCAGAGTCCCGGCCAAGGTTCTCAAATCTCTCCTCTGGTGGTCCAAACCAGTTATCAACAGCGGCTGTCTCTTCAAGGAACCACAAAGGCTCACCATCACCACAGATGCCAGTCTGTTCGGATGGGGAGCTCACGTCCAGTTGGTCCGACATAGAACAGTCTCAAGGCCAATGGTCCGACAAAGAACAGTCATGCAGTATAAACTGGCTGGAACTTTGCGCAGTACACCTGGCCCTTCGGAATTTCTTCCCCCAGGTACTGGTATTGACAGACAGTGTAACAGCCAAAGCTCACATAAACAAGCGGGAGGCACACAATCGAAGCAGCTAATGCAGGAAGCGGAGCACCTGTGTCGCTGGGCAGAGAACAACATACTTTCCATCAAAGCAGAACACATTTCGGGTCTGTCAAATACACAGCAGACTGGCTAAGCAGGGCCACCATAGATCAGTCGGAGTGGCGCCTTCACCCATCCCTATTTCAAGAAGCGACACGGTCATTTGGTCAGCCGGTGGTAGACCTATTTGCTTCCCTCAAACACTCAGCTCCTGAGATTTTTTTCCAGGTACCCATCCCAAGGGCGGAGAATTACAATTTGCTCCGCTGTCATTGGCCCCCGGGGCTCCTGTATGCATTCCCTCCACTTCCACTGGTTCCCAAGTCATCCAGAAGTTACTGGACGAGAGAGCGGAATTACTTCTAGTTGGCGCCTTATTGGCCCAGACAGCCATGGTTTCCAGACCTCCACAGCCTCTCAGTAGCCTCCCCCCCGTAGAATCCCGTCAGACAGAATCTCATTTACTCAGGGGCCTCTTCAACATCCGGATCCTCAATGTTACAATTGACTGTCTGGAGGTTGAGCGGAGTGGTTTGAAGAGCGAAAAGCTCTCCAACAGAGTTATCAACACTATCTTAACCGCCAGACGCCCCTCAACAATTCGCATTTGCAACGCCACATTGGTTCAACTTTCTGCAAATGGTGTAGTAAGCTTCAAATTGATCCTGCCTCTCCCTCTGTTGCCAGATTCTAGAGTTTTTACAGGAGGGATTTTGATAAGGGGTTGTCACCTTATACATTTAAAAGGCAGGTGTGCCTTGGCATCAGTTCTTCGATCACAAGGGCCTCAGTTCTCTTTCAATCAACCACACATTAAGATCTTTCCGTTCGAGGAGCACCCAATTTACCCCCTCCAGCAGTGCACCATTATCCCCAGCTGGGACCTTAACAAGGTCCTTGTCGCTCTCATGAAGGTCCTTTCGAACCTTTGAATCGTCAAGTCTCCAATTTCGTCACCGTACAAAGTAGTTTTGTAGTTTTAGACAAAGTCCTGGTAGCAATCACTTCTGCTTGTCGTATCTTGGAAATTGCAGCCCTGTCTGTAGACAAGATCTCTGCGTTTTTCATGCTGAATCGTGTGGTCCTTCACCCCGATCCCACCTTTATCGCCCAAAGGTCAATTTGGCTTTTTCATAGAGCTCAAGAGTTATTCTTCCAAATGTTTTTGTCACCCGACCATCACAAGGGATGGAAAGACAATGGCTTAAGCTTTGATTGTGAGGCGTGCCCTGCCGAAATCTATATCAAGCGCTTACACAGCTTTCAGGGAAATCAGAGGCTTTATTCGTTCCTTTCAGCCAAATTCTCAGGGTTTCAAGGTTTCACCATCGTACGATAGGCCATTGGATATGGGCGGCAATAGCAAAAACATAAATCAGACCCAATCTCTGGAGCGTGCCCTAAGGCATAACAAGCTCATTCAACAAGGAGGTCCAGTAACTTCTGCACAATGGAACCACACATGGCATCATTAACTGAAATCTGTCGGCGCAGCTTGGACTTCCCCATCACCCTTCATTTGACTTAAACAAATTGATGTGTTTTCTTCTGCTTGAGGCGTCCTTTGGCCAGAAGAGTTCTGCAGTGGGTCCACAGAGACCAGGAGGTGATTCCAGACCAGATGAGTCCTCCCAGTAGGACAGGCCAGCTTTGGTATGTCCCACGACCCTGTGCTCGAGCAGCTCATAGGAGAAAGGGCGTTGGTACTTACCTGATGCTCCCGCTCTCTTTGAGGCTGTGAGAGCATCCAGCCCACCCTTTTTTTTTTTCCGTTGGTGGAGTCCTGTTTCGGCAATGAACTCTTTTAGTATGTAGAGGATTGAGAGCGCCTTTTTTTCTCTCGGTCTTCGCCAAAACTGGAACGCTTGAGGAGTGACGTGGTAGACTCAGTTTCAGCTCAAGCCTGTGAAGTGGAAACTAAGCACCTCCCACTACTGGATGCTCTTCACAGCTCAAAGAGAATGGGTGTATCAGGTAAGTACCAACACCCTATCTATCTGCAGCCCAGCCATAGAGGATCCAGGCCAACAGGATCCTTGCATCAGGGGGCCTTGCTTCACCCAGCCCCTGAGTGGTTCTGCGTAGCCTCTTGGAACTTAAGCAGCAATCTGTGAGGATGGCCAGCTTCCCTGATAGGGTAATTGATACCATTCAGGCCTCCCAAAAAACTTCCAGCACACACATCCACAATGCTACCTGGAAGGTCTTCTGTTCCTGGTCTGCTAAGACGGCGATAGATCCTTCTTCAACATCAGTTGCAGACCTGTTAATGTTTCTCCAGGATGGGCTCAATCAGGGCCTTGCACCTAATACTCTTCAGTGGCAGCCCTTTCTTCTGTTTTATCCTGGGAGGGTCTTGACTCCTTATCTCATTACCCTTCGGTGCTCAGGTTGCTGTGGGTGGCGGTTAACCTCCACCTTCCTGTTGTACATAGGTTTCCCACATGGGATCTCCCTAAACTTTTGCAGGCCCTTACAGGTCCTCCCTTTGAGCTCCTTGAATCAGTGTCTCTCCAATTCATGACCATCAAGATAGCTTTTTTGGTGGCCATCACCTTGGCCAGGAGAGTGTTGGAATTAGCAGCTCTGTCCATTAGACAGGATCTTTGTGTGTTCCATGAGAACAGGGTGGTTCTAAAGTTAGACCCTACATTTGTTATTAAGATAAACTCTTGGTTTCACTGGGTGCAGGATATTGTGTTACCGTATTTCTGCCACAGGCCACAACATGAGTTGGAACACAGGTGGCATAAGTTGGATGTAAGGCAGGCTCTCAAGATCTACATCAAATGGATGGCAGCTTTTCCAACATGAGTTGGAACACAGGTGGCATAAGTTGGATGTAAGGCAAGCTCTCAAGATCTACATCAAACGGAACTCAGAGGCCATGTTTATGTCATTTCATTCCACTTTCTTGGGGTCAAAGGTAGCTGCATCAACGATTGGTAGGTGAATTAGAACTTGCATCTCCAAGTCCCTGCCGATTCCCAGGAACATCATGCTTACTCCACTAGGAATGCTGCTTTCTGTCACCTGGTCCACTCAGGAGTTGCTGGAGGAAATCTGCAGAGCAGCTACCTGGGCGTCTCTGCTGTTTATATGGCTGGATTCCTTCACTTCCATGGATACCTTGTTCGGACAGAGGGTGCTTCAACAGGTGGTACCACAATCGGTGTGACTGACCCAGACGTTTGCCCTCCCATGGATATGCAGGCTTTGGTATGTTCCATTCCTGGACTCCTATCACAGCATAGATGGGAATGGGCGTTGGTGTACTTAACAGAAGATACCCTTTTTATCTATGCTGCAAGGGAGTCCAGCCCCACCCTGGTACTTCTGGTCCTGATGGAGCGGGGGTGAACCAATCTTCCAGAGATTTGTTACATCTGTCAAGAATCTTCGCCTAAATGATGGCGAGCCAGCCAAGGCTGGTTGTTTTTATAGTGGCAGACTCAGCTCTATGACATAAAAGGGAGGAGTCACATACCCATTCCTGGACTCTCTTGCAGCGTAGATACAAAGGGCGTTCTCAGGTAATTTTATAGCAATGCCCAATCTATTCAGTGCCTGACAATAGGATCTCATAATGTATTTATTTCTTTAATGTTGTAAATGATTTGCTCTTATTTAATAATAGAACACATTTTTACTTCTTCATAGATTCTTTTCAGCACTGAAAAGAACCTAATTTGGAACATTTATTATCATATCCATAGTATCTTTGATTTGTGTATCATGTCTAAATCAACTAGTAGTTGGTTTTTTCTCTCTCATTTTGATAGCTTCAATTTCCCCCCATATTTAGACTGTTTCTGTTCTTCACATTTCTAATTGAGTACACATATATTTAAATGTCCAATTGATATAGGAGTCCTAATTGCAGCCTAAACATACTTTGTTTTCATTTTTCTAGAGAAATCAAGCTTGCATATGGTAATTCACTTTTTTATTTCCAAATTACATCATATGATTTATATAGGGCTTGACCATAGTATAAAAACTTCACTTGGTTTAAAATGTAACTGTGATGATAATAACCATGTACATTATACCTAGATTATGAAAAATGGATCTTCCTTTAGTTTCATGGGGTACTAGTTTGCTCATAAACCGAACAATGAATTTAACAGCTCTAAATGGCCTAGAACTAGAATACTTAAGCCCCTGTCACACTGCACCAACGGATGGAAAGAGGATATAAAATGGAGAAAACACTTGCCATCCGTTGGTTAACAAAACGATGCTTCCATTCTGTACTCATTGCCTCCCGTTTTGCTTCCTCTCTATCCGTCCAAGCATCCGTCTATTGACATTTCATCCGCTCAGTAGGTTTTGAGCTGCTCAAAACTTTTGAGCGGGAAAAATGTATCCAATGCATCCGTTCTGCATCCTGTAGGCATACGGGGGACATCCATTTCTGCATCCATTACACATCTATATCTGCTAGGCATCCGCTGCGCATCCGCGCAACTCAAATCCTTCCACGGTAAACGGACGCAGGGAGAAAGTGGAACGGACGCGTAGCGTTAAGTAGCACGGACGGAGAAAGGATGAAATTGCATCTGCATCATCTGCTACGCATCCGCTCTGCATCCACTCTGCATCCGCTTCCATCTGCTTCCATCCGCTAGGCTTCCGTTCCGCATCGCTTTCCATCTGCCTCTACGTCCTCCCCCGTCTGTTCCTTTCCTGTGTTATCCGCTCTGCTTATGCAAATTTTTGCACCCTTTTGAGAGCGGATGACAACGGATGGAACATTTTTCTCGTCCGCTGTGTCCATTTTTACAAACGTTTTGCATCCGTTGGGCAGTGTGAACGGGCCTTTAAGGAATTCTGGCAACATACAGTGCTGCCTTTAATTACAAGCCATTCATCATAAATTGTATAATGTTAGGGATGATATATTGTATATATTAATATATAATAAAAGCAGAATATATAACTCTGAAGTTCTTGTTATGTATGCTTGCATGATTTATAGAAATATTTTAAGTAGAATACTGAAACAATGTTCTTAGTATTCATTTATCTTTCTAATTATTTGGTGTGTAACTTCAGTTCTAACTTGAAATGGAACAAGGTGAAATGAACAAATTCAAAGTATTTTGGCTGGCTTTGCCATATCATGTACTTCAAGTGTTCCAAAAATTATTTTAAAGTGAGCTTTCATGACAAGTGCTGCTTGGTTTTGAATTGAATTCTAAATATTTTAAGAAAGCTATTACTAATATTTTTATATATCCTTTATAGAATGCATGTTAGGCTCTGATCTTTGTGTTTCTAGGGCTTGATCTGTAATATCCGTAAAACCTGGGCTTGCCATTACTGTTGTAGCTAAAATGTGGTTACTGCTTAATAAGCCTTTTCATATATTATGCTTCTCTCTCTCTCTCTCTCTCTCTCTCTCTCTCTCTCCATTATATACTAATATATATATATATATATATATATATATATATATATATATATATATATATATATATATATATATATATATATATGTCCGTTTAGCTTCCTTCGGGTATTATCCCACGTCATTGTAGTTCTGTTAAAGTTGTAGCTCATGTAGTTCTGTTAAAGTTGTAGCAACGTTTCAGCAGAATCTTCATCTGCCATCATCAGGCTTCGTATGAAGTGTGTCTCACAGTTCCTCTGTTTCAAATTTGAGGCTGGGTCTATTCTGATTGGCTATTAACCTGGGTCTGTGTTCATTGGACTTGGAGTTTGATTGATTGGGTTTCTTGTTTCTTCTGTCTGTTTTGTGGCTTTGATTGGATGCAGCACTCTGTTCTTGTGTTGGAGGCTTTCAATACAGCTTGGCTTCGTGTGAAAGGATGGCTGCTATTCATCAGCGAAGCTGGGTTTCACCTGGGTGCCTGGTGGGGGGTGTTTGAGTTGGAGGCATCAAGGGAGTCTGTCTGTGCTCAGGTGTTGTCTGTTTTGTGGTGTGAGAATCTTTCTATTTGAGAGTGCAGGCTTCCAAATGATTGGACAGTCTGCTGAATCATCTCTTCTATTCATCGCTTTCAGGTTTTTTTTCAATTCTCTATGGCTTCTCTGATGATTCTGTGGCTGGGGTTTTCTATAGTGGCTAGGGTTTAGTGCCCTTGAAGTTGATGTTGTGACCTGTGGCTTTCATGTGTTGGGACTAGTGAGGAGGTGTGTTCCAGCTTTTTTACTGCATTTTTGTGTTCATCTAGGCGGGTACTTATTCTTCTATTGGTCTGTCCCAATGTATGTGGCGGGCATGCATGTACAGGAATTTCGTATATGCCTTGGTTTTCCAGGTCAATTTTGTCTTTGGGGTTCCTTCAGGATGGCTGCTATTTTTTTGTCTGTTTTGGAAGGCAGTCTTTGATGTATGCCTGTGTAGACCTCATGGAACTAACAGAACACTGCCTAACCAACACATATTTCATATACAAAGGACAAAGATACAAGCAAATTGAAGGAGTCCCTATGGGATCACCACTGTCACCCGTCTTTGCAACCTGTTCATGGAAGAATTCGAATCCAGAGCCCTGGCTAATGCACCCACAAACCCAAACTATGGCTAAATACATCGATGACACATTTGTGATTTGGCCCCAGTGGAAAAGAAAACCTAAACAATTTCCTAACACACCTAAACAACACACACCCCAAAATCAAAGTTCAACCATGGAAACGGAAAATAACACAAACAACTACCATTCCTAGATGTTACTAATCTACAAAAAACCAGATGGCACACTGGGACACACTATATACCAAAAGAAAACACACACGCAACGCTACCTCAAACGCCAAGTCCCACACCAGCCCCAGCAACAGATAAATTCCGTGGCGAAAACACTAATTACCAGAACCAAACGCCTGGCAGATAAGACACATCAAAGACTGAACTATGCACCCTGACTGAAGTATTGATGAATAGCAGCCGTCCTTTCACACGAAGCCAAGCTGCATTGAAAGCCTCCAACACAAAGAACAGAGTGCTGCCAGCCACAAACAGACAGAAAGAAACCAGAAACACCAATCAACTCAAAACTCCAAAGTCCAATGAACACAGACCCAGGTTAATAGTCCAATCAGAATAGACCAGCCTCAAATTTGAAACAGAGGAACTGTGAGGCACACTTCCATACAGAAGCTGATGATAGGCAGATGAGATTCTTGCCTTGAAACTGTTGCTACAAACTTTAACAGAACTACATGAGCTACAACTCACAGTCGTTGGTTTTAAATTTGCAGGCTAGCCTATTGTTGTGCCAGATGGTTTCATTTTCTTCATCCTGATTGGTTGGGAGTCTTGGTCTGTGTTTATACTTAGAGTTTGTTTGATTGGTGTTTCTGGTTTTCTTCTGTCTGTTTTGTGGCTTTGATTGGCTGGCAAACTCTTTCCTAGTTATTGGAAGCCTTTCAGTGCAGCTTGGCTTCGTATGAAAGGGACTGCTATTATCTATTAGGAAGCTTAGCGTTTGGAAAAAAACCTAAACCTCAAATAGAAAGATCTCCACACACAAGCCAGGCAAACAACCTGGGCACAAAACAGTCTCCCTCTGATACCTCCAACTTCAAACACACCCCAACCAGGCACCCAGATGAAACCTAGCTTCCTAATAGATAATAGCCGTCCTTTCACACGAAGCCAAGCTGCACTGAAAGCCTCCAATGCAGCCATATATTTCTTGTATTTAGCTGAATGCACATTATGAAAACTTTTTGGATTTCTATGGCTAGCTAGATTTATATGACATGACATACAAAAATTGCAATATTATAAACATTTTAGACATGCATTAATGTGAACATATAAAGATCATAAGGAGTCCTTTTGTGCATCATTTATGATATTCATACATATTTGTTGAGAAAGAGAATTTTACTCAATCCATTTTTATCTGATATGCATTAGCCTGCAAACGCATTTAATCCTGATATAATACTGAATGGCAACATTGTTGTATCATGTTTTGCTTGCAGCACAATCATCATGAAAGAATATTGATTATATTTTTGTCAATTTGTTAAACATTTGTGACAGCTGCGGTCAATCCACCTATACATCTCCAAAACCCATAAAAGAGTAGTATGTTATACAATATAATGTGTGTGTACACACACACGCACACACACACACACACACACAGAGAGAGAGAGAGAGAGAGACAGAGACAGAGAAATAATTCATATATATACAAGTAGGCAATAGTTGCACATTCTACTAAATGATGAAAATGAACCACAGATGAATTTTGGAAAAAAATGTGCAACTCTGTAAATGAATCTGTCTAGGGTGAAAAACTGTTTTCCCAAGACACAGAACTTACATAAGGATAAGACAGGAGAGTATTGAAATAGTGATTGGGTTATTAAGACACCTAAAAACAAATAAGAACCGTGACTGCTTCTTGAATATTGCTTCAAAATAGATCTGTTTGTTTTGAATATACAATTCAAGCAGATGTCTATACGCATGATAAGTGACTAAACTGAAAAATGTGATTCATTTGAACGTTTAAAATGAACAGTTCGAAAAAAATGTGTAGAATTCATGGGGAAGAAAAGTTCTGAATGGCAATGTTGGGATAAAATGGGGATGAAAGAAAAAGAAAAGAAGTGAAACTTATAATAGAACCTTTGTAGGAAGATAAAATATTAACCTTGAATGAAGAAATGTAAGATAAATTATCTCTAAACCAACCAAAATCGAAAGTAGATGAAAGGAAAGAAGAAGTTGCTTTTCATGCAGTGTAGATAAATGTTGAATAAAATGTGTGGGGTTGTGTTATGGGAAGGAATGAAAAAATATGCTTGGCACAGGTAACCCTTAATTACTCATTGAGAGACTGTTACAATGGAACCAAACAAGGTGACATACAACCATTTCTCAAAGTTGTGGCTTCATAGTGTTACCCTAGACATGTGCTCAGGATTCAGACACTTGGAAAGTGGCTTGCAACTACAGTGGTTTCACTGTCTGTGATCATATTCCCTTTATGACATTCACTGCTGGCTTCCAACAAGCAAAATTAACGGGGAAGCTGACAGGTTATTGCAAATGGTGATCATGTGATATGACTACCATGCAGGATCTGCCGAACAATTGTAAATAGACCTTTTACAGCTTCCATCGTAAATTGGTGTGGTCACAAGCATTTCACTTAGTGATGACATTTCCAGCTCTAATTTCTGTAGTTAAGCAAGGACTACCTGTAGAATTCTTTACTGAAAGGTAATCAATATGTGCAGGGAGTCTTTTCCAGCGTAAAACTTTAGTAACTTAACTGCAAATAGCAAGTCTTTCTCTAAGGGAATTTATTTGTTTAAATTTATAAACCCACCTATTAGTTTTCCATCTTCCTTCTATAAGCTATGTACCTACATATTCCCCTTTTTGCTGCTTGATTGCAATGGCTCTTGGTAGTTTCACGTGGCCTCCTCAAGGCAGCTGACTTTTTCAAGCCTTGTTGTCTGCTTCATATGGTTCATATCATTTCTCCATTTCATGGGGTTTTTCTCCTGAAGCTGTTGGAATGACCTATTGAGTGTGTCACAAAATAATGAGTGCTGCCTGGAACTTCTGGTTTGCAAGGCTTCGGCGGTGGCAGGAATCCACGATTGTCTGCGGTTTCTGCTGCGCTCGCCGCTGGAGTGCCCCCGATCCAGCTGGATTTGGGGGCTATAGTTACCCCGTAGAGGT